>JASXSY010002722.1:0-77681 GCA_034509805.1 Sipha maydis
ATGTGAATACTCATTCAGAGACTATTATTCTTATACATATTAAATATGTAATACATTTAATATGATAAATATGTTATGATGATATATATATTATATATATCATCATGACATATTTATCATATTAAACTAAATTGTTGGTATTATGGTACTTATTGTTTCATTAATTAAGTTTTTCAACTTTGATTATTTGTATAATATATGAATATTTATTTTTTTTAGGTTACTTAACAAAAAAGAATCAGAAGACCAAGCTCATGTGTATATACCTACAGTTAGAAAACCGAAAATTGAAGACATTTTTGAAGTATTAGGACATAAAGAAAACAAAATTGAAGAATCATCAAATGTTGAACCAGAAAATTTAACCAAAGTCAGTGAAAGTTGCATAAATAATCAAAAACCAGAGCTTATGGATATTGAACCTAATTTTGATGCTACAACTATAAAAGATTCATTTGTAAATATGTTGGATTGCTCAAAAAATATTGATAACACTAAAGTAACAGATAGCAAAAAAAATCCTATTCTTACTGATGAAGATCTCAATAATTTCAAGAAATCAATATCATATGTTAGTATAATTTAAATATTTGAATAATTTTAAATTATCTATCTTTATTTTTTACTAACCACTTATTTTATTAATAGAATAATAAATTCAATAAAGATTCAATACTAATTTTACTTATTATTTTTAGTTAGATGACCGCAATACATTGTTATTTGATATTATGGATGGTACTTCAGTTTTATATCAAGACGAAGGTGACGATTTTTTTGAACCAACTGTAAAAGATGTTACTCTTGTATTGAGAGATTTGAAAAATGCACGGTAAATTGTTTTGAAGTTTGCTTAAAATCTACATTATATTATTCATAAAAAAGTATAATATACTTAATGTTTAATAATTTAAACACTATTAAAACTAATGTTTATAAATTAGTTGATATTTATGAAAAATAGTATTTAAAATTTTAAATACTGCTTAGAGTTATACTAATTTACTAATATTTACTAGTTTCTATAACTTAATTTAAACTTTAGGTAACTATATATGTATTTACATCAAACCAGAAATCCAGAATGTTTTTTTTTTTTTGAGGTATAAGTCATTAGTTTGACTTTACTTCATATCTAAAAATAATGTTTAAAATAATAGTTGCTTAATATTTAAATATTTATTACATTTAAAAATAATGTTGTAATAAATATTTAAATTTTAAGCAACTAGGTTGAGAACATAAACAATTTCTATAGTTGCATTATGTTTGTGATTCATAATTATTTTAAATAGCCAAAGGTTTTATGAAATTTTTGTAGTTATCAATAAAAATACAACTAGTTATAACTACATTACCATTATTCAACAACTACAATTTTTTTTATTTATTTATTAATTACTTTTTTTTTTAACAACTTATTGCATATTATTTTAATAAAATCCAAAGTTCACTGTTTTTCTATAGTTAAATATTCATACTTATTAAATAAGCTTATAATCAACTTATTTATTAAGTATCAAATCCTCTGTTAAAATGTTGTTGTTTACTATTAATAGTATTTCAAACTTTTGATTAGATCTCAGTATGAAGACGGCCAACTGTGTACAAGTGCCATGCGAATACTTGAAAAGACTAATAACCAACTAAAACTATTACAAAAATACAATAAGTGTATTATTAGAATACATTTTCCAAATAGATTAGTATTACAATCTGTATTCAAAACCACTGAAAAGGTATTGGATGTAATTAATTTTATTCGAAAATATCTTGTGGATGAATCATTGGAATTTTGTTTGTGTAAGTGTTTAGTTATCAACTTAAACGTATATGTATTTTATTTGAAATAATAATAAATTTATTTTAATAGTTACTACACCTCCTAAAACTATTTTGAAACCAGAAGACAGTTTATTGGAGTGTGAATGTGTACCATCTGCTATGATACATTTTTCATGTAGTACAGATATTGATCATTTGAAACCAGAACTCAAGGAAAAAATTGTGACAGGATGTCAAGCTTCAATAGCTGCATATCTCGTTAGGTAACCTAATATAAAAAAATTTATTAATATTTATAGTAAAATTATTAAAAGAGCAAATAAGAAAAATTATGATTATTAAAATTTATATTAGTATTAATATTAATATTTTATTCTAGAGTTTTCATAATTTTAATATTCATTTTTTTGGGGTGTTAATGGCCTTTAGGACTCACTGTAGACTCTTATTTCTTATTGCTTTATATATGTTTAGTTTTTGGTACAGTGATTCTAATTTCTCATGTTTCCTTAGCCTTTGGTCATTAGTTACACTGTCCTTCACAGGTCCTAAATTTCTTCTCAGAATTTACCTTCCAAAAAGATTCTGTTCTTGTCAGTTTTCTGAATTGAAGTTTTTGATCCATATGTAACAATTGATCTTATCAAGATAGTGTATAATTTTCTCTTTAAGTTTCTTGACAGAGATCAATCTTCTTACAGTTTCGCTTGTCCAAGATAGCATTTATTTCCAGCCTGAATTCTATTTCCTTTAATGTTTCATTATTTTTTGTTAGAATCGTCCCCAGGTACTTGAACTACTTCACTCTACCAAAATGATATTGATGTATACTTAAGGAGAGGCTTAATCTTGCATTGTTCTGCCTCCTTTCAACCATATATTTTGTCTTCTCTTCATTGACGGATAAACCTATTTTTGTTAATGACTTTTCTAACTGAAATAGTGACACAAGTTCATTACTGGTACCAAGTCATCTGTGTATGCCAATAGGGAACTATAGTGTGACCCTGTGAGTTTATGTTTACTCCTTCATGCTGTCCCATATTAATTTCTCTTATAACTTTTTCCAGTTCAATATTAAATATAGACGTTAAAGAGTTTCTTTGCCTTAGTCTTATTCGCACTTGTACTTGTTCCGATTTTATATTTCCTATTATGATTTTAAAATATGTTTCTTGTCTAATACTTGCCTTGTTCAGATTAATAGTTTATGTGAGAAATGGAACTCTACCAGTGTATTAATTAGACCTTCTAGGTGTAGACTTTCATATGCTTTTTGGAAATCAACGAAAAGCACATGTGTTTCCTTATAAAACTCCCATGTTTTTTGTAAAAGTTGTCTGACAATGAATATATGGTCAGTTGTCGAATAACCTGGCTTAAAACCTTGGTATTATTCAATTACATTTTCAGCTGTCTCTTTAATTCTTGATAAAATGCAATTAGTAAATATTTATTTGCTACATTTAAGAGTGCTGTATTAATATTCAATATGTACAACAAATTTTTGAAAAATTAAATGTTAACAACCAATCTTAGTCATCTTATTGTAGTAAATATTTTTAATTCTTTAGAGTAATAGTTAGAAATTATTTCATACATAAAATATTTGTACAATAACTAAAATAATAAACCACCTACAATTTTACTAATTTTCTGAAAATTAATGATCTATTACAGAAAAGAAAGGACTTTGTTTATAAAGGATTCTTCAAGTAATGAAAATGTACTAGATGCACAACCAGGGCCAAGTCGACAATTTGATAATCGAAAAAATGCTCAAACAACTTCTTCTTCTCAGCAAAATAATACATCAATTAATAAAAATAAGATGCCTAAATGGTTTAAACCATTGTGAAATTAGGGTAAAATTATTTGTATTTGCATCAATTGTTCATGTATACATTGCTTCTATGTTGCATTATGTTTATTTTGAATAAATTATTTAATTATTATAAATAAAATTAAACTGATCTTTATTTTAAAATATATGAATATTGAATAAAATAAATTCATAAAAAAAAGAACAGCTATTTGTTGACAATTTTATTTTATAAACACATTTTTAAAATAATAATTGATATAAGTAATCTAGATATATATTGATTTCATGTAAACATATATATATACATATTGGTGTTGGAAATTTGTTTATTCGGAATTTTTGTTTAGTAATGATAAATTTACTAAATGCCTCATTGTTGGTCTTCCATGTGGACAATTCTAAAATAAATAAATTTATTAATTATTGGTAATAAATATATGTTTCTTAACTTTATGACTTATTCGATCATTATGAGGAACACATATTTCATTTATATAGCTTTCAAAAAAGGGCGCTAGACAAAATATGCAATGAATATACATTTTTATCCATAGTTATTATGTAATATTTATGATAATTATTTTACCCAAGGTTGCTCAATAACACCCATGTGGTCAATAAGTTTTCTCATATCATTCATATTTAAAACAGTACCAATCATTACTGATTTACGACAAGCACGTGACGCAAACATTGAACGGATTCTAGAAGGTCTACAAAGTGTATTTGGTGCATCCTAAATAAAATGTAAAAATAAATATTAAGTAGTAATTAAAATATAAGTTATTTTTTATCCATTTACTTGTAACATAAATAAAAGTTCATCTACATCTTCTTTACCAAATCTCCAATTATTACTCATAGGAATCATAGATAATTTAATTTTTTTTGTTGAATCCGCTAATACATAAACATATATATGTAAATAAAGTATATATATGTTATAAAAAGTTTTTATTTAAATCAAATTGTGACTGGAATGAAGTAAAATTTTAAATATAAGAAAAAAAACTTACCATCTTCTTGGATTTCAAAATCAAATCCATTCATTTGAAAAATATTTATATTGTCCTTTAATATAATTTCATTAACTGCAGTTAATTCTAAACTTTGAGGTCTAAAAACATACATGTATAATATTTTTTATTTGCTGACATAACAATAAAAAATATTTATATTGTTATTATCTATATATATATTTTTTTTTTTACTTACACAACTAGTTTCTGACTAATAATTTTTGTAGTCTTTTGTAATGTTTCAAAATTGTATTTTTCATCTGTAGCATGTTGATCAACTATAAACAAATCAGCATCGAGTTTAGTTATAATAAAACCCAAATTAAATTGTCCAACTATACTCATCTGTAATGAAAAGTCAAACATAAAATATATAAGATATTAATATAAGTACTGATATAGGATATTGATATAAACTACTTGCATTAAATGTCCATTAAACCCTAAAATCGAATAATTTACAATTGAAGCACAATATATTATACATACAATTCACATCTCAATATCTCTAGCAATTGTAACAGTCCTAAGCAATCTTTAAAGCTCACAAAGACAACCAATATTTCATTAGCCATTTTTCGAGTTTTTGAATACATGTTTGCCTTTTATATTTCTTTAAATACAATTTAATTTACACTTCATATTTCTAACAATTTTTATACATACTCCCTTTCACATTACAATATATTATAGCTCTTATCAAGGAAAGTATAAATTGTAACTAACAAAGTGTAAAAGGTTTTCTATCAAAAATGTTTAGTATAGTAATTTAGTTTTGTTAAACTAAATCAATATACAGTAAACCTTTCAGTACATATCTATAGATTTGCCAGCTCTATTGTATTATTAAGGAATCATATTCTGTAATTTAAATTACAAATTATTATGTCAGAATAAATAATAGTATAGTTTTTTTAGCTCTTTAATAATATGACATTAAATGTATTTTATTTCATTAAAAATAAATTCTGAAAAGTTAAAACTATAACATTTATTAAAAATGTGTTATTTAATTGTATTATATACTGTTATATTGTTATATAACAATTTAATTTCAACCCATTCCTCAAAATAAGTTTTTTACTATATTTAGTTCTTTGATTGTTTAATATTTTTAGAATTTTTTTCTTCAAAAATGTTTAAAAATAAATTAATAAATATAAAACCTAGGATTATTAATTTTACTTTTATACTAACTTACTCGAGCAAACATATCTTTAGTAATTTCTCTGCATAATTCACTCTCAGCTTGTTGATTTTTACTTGGATCAATTGTTGCATAAAAACGTGTCTTAATTTTCTGTTTTTCAGATATTCGAGTAGTTAAGTTTTTTAATCTTTGTCTAATTTGTTCAAGGTTAATATCAACTACAGCACATTTTCTACCTTTGGGTGCTATGGAAGAGTCTATTTCTATGCTAACATCAGTTTCCATTTTTAATAAATTGTCCTCAGTATCCTGAACATACAAATATTCATTTTCTCTTTTCATATTAATTTCATTTTTCAAATTTAGTTTGTTTTCCTCTTCGTCTGATTTTTCAGCTACATTTTCTAACTGTTTGTATTCTTTAGTATTTTTATCATTAGGGTTAATTGAAACAATTTTGGTTAATTCATTATTTTTACAGTAAGATGTATCCATGAATGTTTCTATTTTTTCATTGTCTATTTCCTGCTTTAATTCAACAGTCTTTTCTGCTTTATCTTTATCTTGAATACTTTTAATAAATTCAAATGAACTACTGGATACTTGAGTTTTGATAAGTTCTTCAGTACTATTTTTTTTATCATTATCAATAAGTTCAATTTTTTCTGTTAAAAATTGATCTATTGTATTTTTAATATCGACTTTAGGATATGATTTCCATCTGTTAAGCTTAGCTCTAATTTGTTCTGAATGGCTTATAGGCATTTCTATATTTTCATCATTTGTATCCAATTTGAATTCTGAAATTATTTTTAATTATAAGCAAAAAAAATATGGTTATTAATTCAATTGTTAAAATATTATTTTTTTTTACGTTTAAAACTAGTGCTTTCTGTAATTGATTCATAAGATCTTTTGATTGATATTGAATCATGCAGTAATGTATTCATCTTATAAGTAGATGGAATATTTTCATACAATTTATTCATACTAGCCTTAAAATAAAGCAAAATATACATATTTATTAATATTTATCATAAAATGTTAATAAAAATTACCCACTTTAATCATTGAGATCAAGTAATTTTCATTAGAAAGAAATATTTGTCTTTTATCAGGTGTGACATTGATGTCTACTTCATCTCTTGCAATTGTTATGTTTAAGTAAACAAAAGGGTATTGATTTTGATTATACTGATGATAAACTTCATTGACTGCTTTAATAACCTAGTAATAAGATAAATTCATGTATAATATTAAATTACTTAAATATTGAATCTTGAAAATCATTATGTTTTTAATGAAATAAATATATAACACTGATTTTTTTTTATTAACTTATTTTTAATATGCTTACAAAAAACATAATTTAACGAAATATTTTTAAAATATATACATAGTGTAACAAAAATAGAAAATTAGTTTAAAAATGTAAATCAAAAGAAATTGTTAAGTAGTTTTTATAAAGCATTAAAATCATTTAATATACATACTAGCATAAATTAAATTTATATTCTGTTAAATGTACAATGTCTGATTACCTTTAAAGGTTCACATGGTCTTGAATTTATGAAATAAAATTGTCTATCTTTTGAACTTCTGCCACTACTGTGATCACAGCTAGATACATAACCATCCAGTTCAAAAATATTTGCTGCATCATTTTGTTCATTTTCAAGAACAACTTTCTTTAAAACTAATAAACTGTTAGCCTAGATATTACTACATCAATTAATAGAGATAAATTTAAATTCAAATTATTATTATAACTTACCTGTTTTGGACCATAAATACATGATATATTTTCTAATACTGTATTGCTACCATGTGTGGAGAGAATATTATTATTGGTAGATTTAATTTGATTGATACATGAAATTCTACAAATATAAAAATGTTTTCTTGCAATCTAAATAATTAAAACTTTAAAAATATTAATTTACTTCACTTGAGTAGAAACTAAACAGTAACCAGTTACTACTTGGATCATTTTTCCAAATTCCTTTTTTAAATTCCGATGAAATTCTTTATGTCTTACGGGTAATGAGTAGAATAAATTAGATAAAGAAACAGCAGTTCCAACCTATTAACAATTAATTTCATTAGAAAATAAATTACTATTTTTTATGATATATACCATATATGTCTTCTAATTTTTTTACACATAAAATCCAATAATACATACTTGTTTAGCAACAGGAATTTTTAAACTAATATTTCCTGTGTGATCAAATACCAGCTTAGTGCCACAAGCCTGTGATGAATGTCTTGTGGTCACTATCACATCACTTAGGGCACATAACGAACTTAATGCTTCTCCGCGGAAACCAAATGTTTCTACAGAAGTTAAGTCTGCAAAATCTTGAATTTTTGATGTATGGTGTTTTAAAGCTACAGATATAAATTAATAAAAAAATAAATATTATATTTTAACCAGTCATTATTTAAAAAATTATACCAAGGCCTTCAAAATTATCAGGATGAACTCCAGCTCCGTTATCAGTTACTTCTATCAAATCTTTTCCGAATTCTTTCAGTTTTATCCCAACTGATGTAGCTCCAGCATCCAAACTATTTTCTATTAATTCTTTTACAGCTGTAGCCAAATTTAACACAACCTTAAATCATAGTTAATGCACATGGTATGTTTCAATATCATGTATTGGTATAATTACAATTATTTTATATTATACTATAAAATCAACAATGATACAAAAGTACAAAATATAAGAAATCTTCAATGTTATTGATGATAAATTACTACATTACCTGACCAGAACATATTTTATGTACGTCTAATTTGTTAATTGGCTTAATTTGGTTAGACATCTAAAATACTACAACCTACTCTACTTCTATTACTGGGGTATAATAATTTAAGACAGGAGACTTTAAAGCCTTACACTGTGGACACAAGTTTCGTACTATTTATTAAATAAAAATAAATTTCTAAAACCAACAGCATAAAAACATTAACAACAAAAATTATTCATTTATTGACAAACTACATATTTAAATAAAAATAATTCAAAAACGGCCGGTAATGGACAATATCAGAGCTCATGTTATTATTGCTTATATTGTTCTATGATAATAATAAAAAACGCGGTCAAATGATAATAATCATCATGACCGTGATAATAACGCTGGTAACCACGGTTGTATAAATATTTTAAACCAGAACTGTAACCGATAATTTGACTGTTAATTTTAGTGATATATAATTATTACTTAATAACTAATATTAATAATTGAATAATATTTTAATAAAATATAACAGCAATGCAATTAATATGCACAATTCAATATTATTATAGAACATTTTTTCTTCAATTTTTTTCTAAATTAAGAAGCCAGAACAAAGGATGAAGTTAGTAGTGGATGAAATAATGGGTGTAGAGCGGGATTTAAGGAGGATTTAATGGAATCGGGAGAGATATAACCTAAAGATGAAAGGAACAAAAAAAGAGACTGTTTACCAGTGGAGAGAGGAGAGCAGTGGAAATTATATGATCGAAATCGCTGATGTTATGTTCTTGGTGTAAGGTGCAAGGGGAAGAGGAGTTTAGATTGAGTTTATAAGAGTTGTGGGGAAGTAGGTTATGACCTATCCGAAGACAGGTGTAGCTCACTATTAGGCGTCCAGGTACCTAGGTCAATGTTTTTAATAAAATATAATTATGTAAAACTGTATTACTGCACGGTTGACGTTGTTAACCTTACTTATAACTCGTATACCGAAGCCACAAGTCCTGTCAAAATTTTACTCATTGTAAAAAAAATAAACAATACAACAAGAAAGCTACACTACGATCTTATAACTAATAATGGTTATACATATTATTTATATACATATATATATATATATATATATATATATATATATACATAAATCATCAAAACTTACCTAAAAACTATGAAGTAACTACCTTACATTTACAACATAATGTTTCCATTATATTCAATCACCTCAATAAGTTGAAAAATTATAGGCATCTCCACGACCTTTTATCATTAGGTTTGTAATTTACAGTTTAACTTTTTGATCCAACAATTTTGTCGAAACTGAATACCCTTAGCTTTTAAGTCTTCTGTACTGGAAAACCCGTTAAAGCTACTTAAATAATAAGAAAATAATTTATCATTGGATAATATTTTTGAATAGGCTAAATTTGTATAGTTTATTGAACAAACATGCATTAAAAACGAAAAAATTACCGAAAAATGCAAAAATATGTTCTAAAAATGAAAAAATATTGAAATATGCAAAAGAAAAAAAAGCGAAAAATACAAAATAAAAATTCACCTTTGAAGTCTCTGTTATATGAATTAAACTATAAAATTGGAAATCATTGTATAAGATTAACCAAAAAAAAATGCATTTTGCCCTATTAACAAGCAATATTACTCATAAAATCTTTCTCCGGGAATTATCGATTATGTTTTTGTTGCTGTAGATTGAAATACTATGTTTATAAATACATGGATTGGCTAACAAAATGTGTATGTATGACAATGCAGAAACTATTTAATAAAGTTATAAATTTTTTAAATTAGTATATTAAACTTAAAATAATAAAAAAAATATTATTAAAATTTCAAAGCTTTTGTCACTAGAACGTAGTACATGACATAAAATGGAACATAGATGCATTTAAATAATGCCAATATTACAAGCTATTTACCATATTTATGTTATGACATCAGTTTATAATTGATGATACTATTTCTCTATTTGATGTACACTCAACCTTATATTATTAATGTAATTAATACCATTCAATATTAATATTTTAATTGACAGCTATTTTCAGTACATAAATTCATTAGCAAGATAGTGTATGTTTCAGGTTTACATTACTACCCAGTATTTAATATGTAATATAACCAATTGGTACAACAGTAAAGTAATTAACTTTCACTGTTAATTTAATTTAAACAAATGGACTATTTGTAAGAATATTATCAAAATATTATCTACAATAATTAAAACTTATTTACAAATAAAAACATATGTATATTATAAATGAACACTTTAATAATTTATAATTACAATTTACAATGTCTTCATAAAAAGGAACAAGATAACTTACATGACAATAAATTAATTAATTGATAGCTTATCAATATATGAAAAAAATTAATCCTAGTGTATAAATCTAATATACAATATTAGATGAGTATTATGGACTCTAGAAAATACAGTAAAATTAATCTAATATTGATATATATTAAATATACTTAATATTGAATCCTTAAAATGTTATGGAGATATATACTAAGCATTTTACTGGTTTACTTCCATACTCTCACAGTTTTCTTTATCCTTGTTTGAAGACTGTTTGATACTTGGTTGGTTTGTTTGAACAATTTGAATTGGTCTTTCTCCAGCACTTTTTTCAGCAACCTAAATTATAAACATTAATATCATTTTAACGTCTTATATTAAAATTGATTAAAAAACATTGTTAACAATCTGTAAGTACCTTTTTCGGAGCTCCAATACTCAACACACCATCAGAGGATAATGTAGACTTGATAGCATTAGTTTCAACATTATCTGGTACTTTGTATCGCCTGGTAAACTGACGTGAAATGTAACCATGTTCATCACAGCGTTCCTCATGTTTTCCTTCAACCACTATATAGCCATCTGCTACTTTAACAGATACTTCTTCAGGCTTGAATTGCTGAACATCCAAATTCACCTTGAAATTGTTTTTGTCATTTTGTATGGAAGATAAACCACTCTGTGCAGCAGATGTTAAGCGATGTGGTCTGAGATAAGACTTCAACAAATATGGACAACGAGTGGGACCATATTGACGTGGTGCTATGAATAAATCATCATCCAGTAAACCAAGACCAAAGTGTTGGTCGTACATGGTTGGCCGAGACAATTCATCCAATATAAATGGTAACATAGACATCTAAAACAAAGTTATGTATATATATATATATATATATATAATGCCTCTAATAGATATGCAAATTAAAATTGTCAATAAATAATGGAGGTGATATTATAAATTATGAAATGCACTCTATGTATCATGAGCGGGTGGGTAAGAGAATGATGAAACTAAGTAAAATAAAATATTACGATTCGTAAACGTTACAGATATTGAAATAACACAAAAAAAAAGTAAAAATAATGAGCTAATTTAAAATTAATACAATTGTAAAGCTGATGCTTACCTTGAATTGAAGTCAATAGAAATAACAAGAAAACTGGAAAATCGTATATCAATACGCAAAGATGAGTGTAGAATATGCTCAATGAATATGTCAACGAACACGATAAACGAAACAGTCAACTCAAATGTTGCGATAACACTGAGCCGACCGGTGTCGAACACAGCGCTTTTGTCGGGGCGTAGAAGATTCGAGAACACCAAGCGTTAGAAATATGGACGATTCTAGAACATTCTCGATACCTACTCATTTATTTGTTTACAATACAATGTCTATAAGTTTTCGTTACAAGTGCGTACAAATATTTAATAATATAAATATGTAAAAAAAAATATTTAATGACACCGTGTCTTAAGTCCTTTTAAATAAAATATGTATGTAAAAACATCTGAATATTATGAACTAGGAATATAAATAGTCAAAGCTATAAAGTGGATCTTGGGAATCGAACTGATACTCATGATTGGTATTATAGTCAATACTGAATCAAAGTTTCAGGTCAGGGTGTAAATACTAATTGGAGGCCTTTAAAAAAAAAAATGTGCTCAATACACATATAAATTACAATTAATTTAATTTAAAAGCAACGACATAACATCGGAACATGAAAAATCAAAAGTAAAAACAAGAAAACATTATGTATACATTACGATAAACACAATCAAGAAAAATAAAAAACTGACAAATTACCTATATCAAATAATTAAAATTACGGTAATGATTCAGGAAGTTAAAATGGATTAATCTTTCTTAAGTTTCAGAGTTACCACCGGGTTTTATGTTTTATAGGGTTATGATTGGTTTGTTACTAAAATGTTTATAATAAAAACTTTAGAATGAATTAGTTAAGAGAAAAAAAAATATTATTTGATAGTACTTGACAATTTTTGTTAGGCAGTAGAAAGTAAAAACGATAGTGAAGCACAGTATTCATACTTATGAGAAATAATAAAAATTAGAAAAAAAAAATAATAGATCCATCTATTTTTAAATATAACATAATTACATCATAAATAATTCATTATTAAAAATAACTAAAAACATGTTGAGTACTGAGTAATGACTATTCAGATTAAAACTTACAAGTATTACCCTTTAAAGGCATCATAATATTATTATTATACTATGTACGGTAACGATTAAAAATTAAAAATACACATTTCTAATTTGTATTACCCGAAAACAAAATTTAAAGTTGCACTATAAATATCAATGAAGCTTAATCTCATAGAACATTTTATTTACTATTTTATTTCAAATTATGTAGTTCACAATTTTACGTGATTAAAAATTAATCTTAATAAATTTGAACACTAGTTTTGAGTTGCATCGGTTAAATTATTTTTTTGGTTTTAGTTTTCTCCGGGCTTACACATTTATCGGGTTTCAGATTTCAATTCATATCTACCGAGTTCTTTATTTTTCCCGGGTACACCGAATTGAAATCAGATTGACTCCCTATAGCCAGATTCGGACCACCAATCAATTTTAACTACATAACATCATAAATAATATAACTTACCTATATATAGATCTTAAAATGTATATATATATAACGGTCCAAGTGGATAAATGATCATTGTAAACACTGACCGGACAAAGTTTACAATGTCCGAGTTATTCATATTGTAGATAATTATTCACTTAAACCAGACATTGTATACAATGGCCGGCACTAAAAATGCCAAGTGAATAAAAAAAATATAATATTATCTGATATAATTTTATTTTTAACAAAAAAAGAAATATATTTTATTTATATTATTTATTGATTATTTTTACAAGTATTACCATTATGACATTTAGAGTTGCATAAAATTCCAGAAGCTTTATATTTGCAACTCCTTGTTTCACATTTTTTACCACAAGTGCAGCGGTCATTATTATATCTTAATTATTGATTGTCTACTAATAACACAACTGATAGAAGTTATTGTAATCCGTAGAAAGCAGTGCCTAAAATAAATTATATAGCATAACACTCTAAAATACCTCAAATACTTACATTGCCCACACCATTTTTAGCATTGTATACAATGACTAGTCTATATGGGAATTAAATATGTATTGTTTACTTTGCTTAAATATCTTAGACATTGCCTACAATGTCCGGGCATTTTATAACAATGACTGTTTTGTCCACCTGGACCTTAAAATATATATTTTAATATTCAAAAATGAAATTGTATATAGTAATTTAATCTCAATATGTGTTATGTACATAGATGATTTGAGATACTTATTTATTTTCAAATAGTCTTGGTACATATAAAAACATATTTCTAAATATTGTAATTAACTGAAAAATATTGTATAAGTATACAGTGCAATTTAATTACGTAAAAAATAAAATCTACCAATATTATTGATTATTGAATATTAAATATTTTTAAAAAGATATCGAAATAACTGAGCCTTTTTTTTTTATGAACATAAAAATGATTTATTAAAAAAAAACCTTTCAGGAAAAAAATTTAAAAAAAAGATTTGGAATGCAAAACAAATGAATAATAAAACTTAATGTTTTATTCTTTAATTTTGCATTATTAAAACAACTTTAAAAACAAACAATGATTACTATTGTTCAAATTGCAAAATATGAAAACGGTAATTTTCAAGACAAGTAAAATGTTCACATAAATTACCTATAACGATTATAATCGAGAAACGCGTGAATGTTCTAGAACGTTGTAAATCGAGTGTAACGGTAAAGTAGGGTGGATACTGCGCCGCGGACTTTCTAGAACATTCTCTGGGTTATAAATACGAGGACGGCGCACTGCCCGGCAACAGTTTTATCACGAGCGCGATTGAATACAGTGCGAGTAAACACAGTGCTATTCGTTGTTATACCTCATAGAGATTTTACCATTCGATTGTTTACAGTGCTATATTAAACAACGCGATTACATTTGCTTGTTAAATCATCTGTAAGTGTTGTAAAGTATTTCATTAAATACATTTTTTTATTTGTGTCGGAGTTTCTAAACAACACGAACAATGGTCGGTAAAACGGCGATCGGTATCGATCTCGGCACCACGTACTCTTGCGTGGGTATCTGGCAACACGGAAAAGTTGAGATCATCGCCAACGATCAAGGTAACAGAACCACGCCGAGTTATGTGGCGTTTACCGACACCGAACGGCTGATCGGCGACGGGGCCAAGAACCAAGTGGCGATGAACCCAAAGAACACGGTGTTCGACGCTAAACGGTTGATCGGCCGTCGTTACGATGACGAGAAGACGCAAGCGGACATGAAACACTGGCCGTTTAAAGTGGTGAACGACTGCGGGAAGCCGAAAGTGCAAGTGGAGTTCAAAGGTGAGAACAAAGTGTTCGCGCCGGAAGAAATCAGTTCGATGGTGTTGACGAAAATGAAGGAGACGGCGGAAGCGTTCCTGGGACGGACCGTCACGGACGCGGTGATCACGGTGCCGGCGTATTTCAATGATTCGCAGAGACAAGCGACCAAGGACGCGGGCGCAATAGCTGGTCTGAACGTGATGAGGATAATCAACGAGCCCACAGCGGCGGCGTTGGCGTACGGTTTGGACAAGAACCTAAAAGGTGAGAGGAACGTGTTGATATTCGACCTTGGCGGCGGCACGTTCGACGTGTCCGTACTGCAGATCGACGAGGGTTCGATATTCGAAGTAAAGTCCACGGCCGGGGACACGCACTTGGGCGGCGAGGACTTCGACAACCGACTGGTATCGCATCTGGCCGAGGAGTTCAAGAGGAAATTCAAGAAGGACGTTCGCGGCAACCCTAGGGCGCTGCGACGGCTAAGGACTGCCGCGGAACGGGCCAAGAGAACGTTGTCATCCAGTTCGGAGGCCACCATTGAGATCGACGCCCTAATGGAAGGTATCGATTTCTACACCCGGGTGTCTCGGGCACGTTTCGAGGAGCTGTGCGCGGACCTGTTCAGATCGACTCTGCAGCCTGTGGAGAAAGCGTTGGCTGATGCTAAGTTGGACAAAGGTGCCATACACGACGTGGTGCTTGTGGGCGGGTCCACGAGGATTCCGAAGATTCAGAGTCTCCTGCAGAACTACTTCTGCGGCAAATCGCTGAACCTGTCCATCAACCCCGACGAAGCGGTCGCTTACGGTGCCGCTGTACAGGCAGCCATTCTAAGTGGTGACACGAGCTCCGCCATCCAAGATGTGTTACTCGTGGACGTGACCCCCCTGTCGCTGGGTATCGAGACCGCGGGTGGTGTCATGACCAAGATCGTCGAGCGCAACTCCACAATTCCGTGCAAACAGACACAAACGTTCACTACGTACGCGGACAACCAGCCGGCCGTCACCATTCAGGTGTTCGAGGGAGAACGAGCCATGACCAAGGATAACAATCTGTTGGGAACGTTCGATCTGACGGGCATTCCTCCGGCCCCGAGAGGTGTACCTAAGATCGATGTGACTTTCGATTTAGACGCCAACGGTATACTGAACGTGTCGGCAAAAGACAACAGCTCTGGTCGATCCAAGAACATCGTCATCAAGAACGACAAAGGCCGTTTGTCCCAAGCCGAAATCGATCGAATGCTCAGCGAGGCGGAACGGTACAGAGAAGAGGATGAACGGCAGAAGGAGAAGATCGCGGCCAAGAACCAGCTGGAGAGCTACGTATTCAATGTGAAACAAGCGTTGGACGATGCTGGCGATAAGTTGACCGAATCTGAGAAGAATACCTGCAAACAAGAATGCGATGCAGTTGTCCAATGGTTGGACAACAATCAGTTGGCCGACAAAGAAGAGTTTGAGTTCAAACTGAAAGAAATCCAAAAAAGCTGTTCGGGTGTTATGATGAAGTTACATGGCGGACAAGCAGGAGGACCTCAAATGCCAACCGGTGGTGCCGCCGGAGCACATTCTCGAGGACCTACTGTTGAAGAAGTCGATTAATTTGATACAAGTTATTTTAAATTTGCTGTTTTGTTGTATATACTTGTAAATAACATGTCCTATTTTGTTCATATTCGATTATTTTGTAAATATTTTAAAAAATATTGTCACTAATTGTAATTTAGATAGAATTGTTATTTATTGTATAAATCTTTTATAATTTATATATAGTAAATTTATGTATTGTTATTTATTATTAGGTTATTTTCGCGAGAATAAAATTAGTTGCATGCATGCAAGTTGACGTTGTTTTTCATTTTTCTCTAATCCTTTTATTCATACGGCGATTATGCATGTGGTTTTTGACACATTATAAAGTTGATTCAAGACTCGTAAGTTATAATAATCGTAATTGAGACCGTGTGCACAATGTTAGCGTGCCTGACCTGCAATTTTCGATAGGTGCCAGTCAACCAAGTGTAAGACTATATGGATTACGAATTGTAGTTGAAAAAGAATAACATTTTATCTATATCAAAGCATTGTATTCGAGACATTGTTGAAAATAATTCGGTTCCTTTTAATAGTAAATTTTATTAAGGGGGTTGGAAGCGCTTTGTTTCTAAGGAGTATGCAATAGGCAATTCGTTAACCGCATGAAGTCGCGTACTGCTGTTGTGTGAGAAGTAAATGAACATAAGTGTGAGAGTGTCTAAGACGCCACCATTGCTGTCCGCATATCCATCAGTTTGTGCAATATTCATTATATACAAAAACTGATTTTATACAAATAATTTTATCTAAAAATAAAATAACTATTAAAATGAAATAAAAATAAAATTGATGTTTGCTTATGTTTCTTGCCCCCCCCCCCCACCTACGGGCTCGTAATAAGCGTCGAAAGACGCGTGCCCTTTTTTTTTTTTTCTTATATTGTTTTCTTATAATTAATTATCATGTATATTATGTATATTAATAACTAACCTGATCAGGCACGATAATTGAGGCGTTGCAACACTGAAAAAAAAGTCGTTTATATTATGAATAAATGGCAATCATTGATGATTTTTATTGACCCAATGTATTTTTTTACTATTCCAATAAAATATTGTTTTTGATGGATAATAATGATGATTAACTTTATAAATTAATATTCATTAATATTCATTATATACAAAAACCGATTTTATACAAATAATTGTATCTATTATAATTAAATCTAATATTTAAATTTCAAACAGTCATAAAATTTTTTCCTATAAGTCCGGTAGAATTTTTTTTAAAGATTTTTGAAGAATAGCTTATAGATAACCTAGTGTTGAAATTTTGAACCTTAAGTATGAACAGAAAAAATTTTTATCTACAAAATCCCAAACCAAATTGTATGCTACTAATGTTAAATTGACCTTTTATTAGAATCACTAAGTACCGGATAATTGAATCACTTTTATGAACAATCTTATCGTTTTTATGGTATCTCTATGCACTTAAAAACCCCTTAATATACACTTAAAATATGCAATTAAAAATTTTTTCAGCCTTTTTATTTAAAAAAATTAAAATTAATTTAAAAAATGCTTTTTCTTTACAATCAACCAATTCAAATTTTATTTTTAGATGACTAAAAACTAATTTACTGAAACCCGGTAAGAATAATGATTGACCAATCCAACGACGGATAGTTGATGGCCCTGTTAAATTAACTTTTTGTAAACGTGAAAATGTATACGCTGTTAACGTTTATAATATAAATTTAAAGCTAGATTTTTTTTATTCAATGTTCGTGAATGACGTCTATCTTTTAGTTGCATTGTCTTCATTGCCTTAGTATTTATTGATGAAAAGTTATGCATATTTATTAATTTTTTTAAATTATTACTAGTGATAAAATTACTTTTTTAATTTTGAAATTTAAAAATTGTTCTTCAATTCGTTTATTTGTTTTTATCTGAAGGATTCGTTTTGTAGCGTGATCCAAAATATTTTGAAGGGGTATATCACAACCCATTTCAGATACAATAATATTAGTAGGATAATAATTTTTTATTTCCATTTTGACTTTTTCGTACGACGGATAAATGTTTTTTTTGTTTTTTTTTGTACTTACTCGAATATTAATATATTGATTTTTTGTTAAGTTATTGTCCATTATAAAAGCTAGAGCTTCTTCAAGACTATAAGATATAGGTTTTGAATTTTTTAAACTATTTACATAAGATTTTCTTATTTTCCTACTTCTTGTAGGTGTCAAGGGCATAATTCGCATAGAAGTTTTCCTGCACTTATTTTTCCTGACTTAAAATAGTTACTGTGGGCTGCATAAATGATTTCATATGAAGTAAATGTAGTTCTCAATATTTTAGTTTTTCGCAATTTTTTTCGATTACATTATTCTGAAAAATGCTTTTTTAGCCGACCACGATCTGCAGAAGAAACATGACTTTTGACAAAAATGTTGGTAACTCAAACTTAGTTTGAAGCCATTTTTCATTAATTTTCATAAATTTGGTTAATGTTCGTTTGCTTTCTTTCCATTTTCTCGAAAGTACTACAATAAAATTATTTATTTTATTTTTAATTAATTCTTTACAATTTGAATTCCAATGTTCATTTTCTTAATTTTTAACTAAAAAATCTAACAATATTTCTCTAGAGTTATTTGATGTGGGCATTAAATTACCTCTGCTCCACAGAAAGTAAAAAAGGTCGTTATACGTGAAATTCGTATTTTTTCTCTTCACAGAGCTTAAAGTATCTATAATAATTAATCGATATTTAATGCTGCGGCAAGTAAAGGCAAACTAAATTTATATTATTAAAAAGCTAAGAACTTCTCGTATCAGTAGGTTACCTCAAATATTAGTTACTTTTTATTACTTTTTTTTATACACTTTTGAAGTTAGGAAATCGATTAAAATTTTTTTTATATAATTATATGTATATATATATATATAATAATAATCTGTTAGAAAAAGGAGCTAAAAATAAATTATGATAATTGAGTACTTACCTTCAATCTCCATACTAGCTCAAATAATAATTTTATTTCAGCTTAAGTAAGTCTTGGGTTTTATAACATTACCTAAAGTAATGGAAAATATCGTGTAATTTTGACCAATATACTGGCACATGTCATCGTTATCGTGACCTTAATTAATAAGTGTTATAGTAAAATCTATATTAATAGATTAAATTACATTGTTTAGAATATATATATCTACTTTTCATTGGGAATTATCTACATTTTAAAAATTCTTTTTGTGATGTATCGAAACGTTTAATGAATAAAAAGGGTTTTATTTTATTTATAATTTATATTTATTAATATTAAAATTCTAGTTATTAATATAACGTACGAAGTTAATTGTATTATCAATACATTTTATCATACTGGTAAAGCCTGGTTATTTATTTAATGTATATGAATTCTTGATTCAATGTTACAAATAATTCTATCAATAAAATAGTTGTAGTTGATTCAATTGATAGGTGTTGTTGAATTAATGAATGCAATATTTATTTATAAAAAACTATATCATTGTATAAATTAATTTAAATTATTAATTTAATGAATGCAATATTTATTTATAAAAAGTTATATCATTGCATAAATTAATTTAAATTATTAATTTAATGAATGCAATATTTATTTATAAAAAGTTATATCATTGCATAAATTAATTTAAATTATTAATTTAATGAATACATTTTTATAATATACCTAATTAGTTAGTTATTAATTAAGAATTTTATTATAGAAATATAATATACAATAATGTATTATACAAATTACCCTATATAAGTTTAGGTCATACTTATAAGGTTACCTATAAGTGTTAAAAAAAGCTAATCAAAAAAAAGGTTTGTAAATAATTGTGATGAAATAAAATTAAACAGATTTATATTGTTTAATATAGTTTTATAATATTAATATTAATAATAAGCATAAAATAATAATGTAACAAAATACCTATTGTAATATAATAATAAAATTATTTATACATAACAAAATTGCACTCTTCCAGTATCTTTTTAAATTGTTATACAACTATATTGAAATGTAGTTAATATTAACATTTTTAAAATAGAAAATAGGTACATTAAAAAGATTTTTTTTGTAAATATTCCAATAGAATATGAACTTTAGAATAATTTCTAGTGCCTTTAAAATTATAAAAAAAACATTCAAGAAATGTGTAAAACATATTTGATTCTTCTGGAAATTGCATGTCAAAAAGATACATCGATTTAAAACAAGTATCTAATGCCTTTAAAGCTTTTTTAAAATTATAACGTACTCCCTCAATGTGAAGGAATATATCTTTAACAGTAAATATATCTTCCCCAATGCAGTAGAGTGAAGGCTGAACTGAAATTTTGGTTTTTCTAATATGTTCGATGTGATCTTCTATTGCTTGTTGTGTTTCCCCGACGAAAATTACAGATTCTTTTGAATCTTTTATGGTGAATTTTGTTGTTACCTTCTTATTTGTTTTTGGATCGATTCGAATTATTTTATTGGTTGGAACAAAATATCCATGCAATGCCCAAATCAAAGCAGCATCGCGTCCATCTAAAACATTTATAAAATATATAATAATTGCAAAAAGCATTTAAAAATATGATTATAACTTACTCTCCGATATTCCAATATCAGTCTTTAATGAGTCGATAAGTTTTTTTACATTCCTATCTTTAATATGATTTTCTTTTGATAAAAAAGATATGATAGAATTGAAAGACCGTTCCCATTTCTCAAGAAGAGTATCACCTTGACTAAATGCTGTCTCAAAGTCCATGTAGATCTAGAAAATTATACATATTATTTAATTACAAAAACGTATGTGTTAAAAATAAAACATACCAGTCGATAACCACTAGGTTGTTTATAAAATGGCCATTTTTCCATTAGATCTTTTGTGGTATTATTCTTAATATAATGTAAGCGAAACTGACTACACGCTTTCCATGTGTAATCAAATTCAATCGAGCTCAAATTGTCAAATTTCAACGCTTTAAGACAGCTTTCTGCATCATTTTCTGGTTCTGAAAAAAAAAAAATTATACAGTAAGCAATAATAATTATAAAAAAAAAATATTATACCAAAATGTTTTAAATGTCTGCTAAATTTTCCAGAATTAACAGATGATTTCTTTTCAGTGGAGAGTCCGAGTGCTCCAGAAACCACTTTAAACGATGTCGTCAAATTATAAAACTTGTTGTAAAGCTTTCCTCTCTTTGCCGTTCTGTAATATTCCTGTAAAATTCCAGTATTTTAATGTTTGGACATTGAATTAATTAAAATTAAAATAATATTAATATTAATGATAGCATATTACCAATTTTTCGGATGGAAACCTTTCCAGAATTTGTTGTTCTAATTGATAACTGGCAGCTAGGGACATCTTGACACCCTTCTCTTCATAATATTGTGCAATCAAAGATATAAGAATAGATCTTTGATCTTCATGGAAATTTAAAAACTTGTTGTATAACTCGACAAGACCCTTTCCTCTAGATGTTTCATTGAGGATGTCACTCAGAGCAATTGTGCATGAGTTATCAGGGCTGGGTGTAGATCTTTGATATGGCATGGATTTTTGATAGGGCGAAAATCTTGAAGGTGTATTTATGTTTGATCCGTTTGAAGAACTAGAACTGGATGATGTACCTTGAAATTCTAGATGAACAGAACTCATTGAAATCCCTATTGATTCACGCCATTTTTCTAATTTATCCTCAAACAGAATTTGTGTCCCCAGATCAAAACCTTTTAGCAGACGTTCGATGTGGTGACGTTTTATAATTTTCAAAATATTATCAAAAACTCTATTAGCTGTAAACCGTTAATATAAGTTACTGATTAGTAATTATGTTATTGTTAGTATGCTTCTATAGGAAATTTAAAAAAAAATGGTTTACCAATGCACGCATCAAACAACACTTCGAGGTCCCATTGAGATAGTAATGATCGAAGTTCTACCTCTTCTGGTTTTACTTCTTCGAAGGTTAATATCTCTTTATTTGCATGATTTGACTGAGAAATGTCCATGATAATAAATTCATTTTGAGGGTTGGCTGTATCAATACCTTTATCATTTAGTTCAACTTGAGAATGAAGCATCATTTGGGATTGTGCATCCAAAAATGCATTCATAATTTCATCATCATCAACTTCCAAAGATCTCGCAATTTCCGACATTCTTTTAACGGTTATAACTGAATTTATAATATTATTTCATTTTGAATACAAACAAATTGAATTAAGAAAAATTAATACTACAGGTATATAAAAAATAAATAGATTAGCGTCATTATTATTTATTTTAATTATTATTAAAACCTAATATTAATAGTAGGAACCTATTGCAATTATATTATTTATATTATTATTATTATTATTATTATTATTATAATTTTATTATGTAAAACTAAATGCATCGATAATATTCTTTAAGGCGTATTACTTTTTTGACTTCTGCAGTTCTAATTAAATGAATTGAAAGATTTACTGAAATTGAAAAAACAGTTTAATCCTAAATTGTCACCTACGACTAAACCTAAGATAAAATGTATTTTGATTGTTACATTATTGCCATCATTAATATCGATTCCATTTATTTCTAAATCTTTTAACTCATCTATGAGACATTCAAAACATTTTTCGTTCCCAAATTGTTTTAAATCTGATGTCTTCGTAATAGCAGCATAAAATATATTCTCCAATCTAGATTCTTCCATTGGTAAACATGGGAATGAGTAATATAAGTTGCAAATGGAATGTTTTGAAGCATTAGACCCAAGAGGATTGTTTATTTCAAAATCATCTACATATAAAATATGAGGTATTAAAGTTTTTCCCGGATATAGTTTTATTTTTTCTCTCCATAGTTTACCTTGTACAAAATTAGTTAGCTTAACATTATTTTGTTTTAAAGATGTAATGTAATTAAGAGTAGGGCTAATTAATTTATTTACTTCAAAAAATGTTTTGAATTGGAATTTTAATGGCATCAAAATACCTTTGGTTGTTATTCGTCTATTTTGTAATTCTCCGACTCGATGGGCCGGCATTAATTGATCATTAACTGTCACCTCTTTAAAATTTGTTGCATAGCCTTCATTTTTTAAGAAACTATAGAGTTTATAATCAGAATCAAATGGTTTAAAAGGATTACGTAGGTTTGACACTAAACTTGAAAAATCGTTATATAAAGAATAAGGCTGTTCATTATGAAAATTTGATTTAGCAAAATGTATGAAAGTATCTAATAGTGGCTTAATTATATATTGGTTTACTTGTTCTTGAACTTCTAGCACATCTTTTCTAGAAAAATTATTATTATTATGAAGAAAAAGAGTAAATGTCAACGCCTTATTAATATTTGTTTTTAAATAGTAATCAAAATTGAATTTGTTGTATGGAGGCTCTGTTGTATCATCATTCACATAAGTATCAGTACATGCACTGGACTTAAACTCATTGGATTGAAAAGTATCTGACACGTTAAGGTTAATGAGAGTTGTTGATGTAATAGGAATATTACTATCTACAGGCAAGGGACCAGTGATATTCATAGACTCATCTAAATTGACATTATCGTTAATTAAATCATTCTGATTATTAGACTGATGGTGCCGAATCACATGTCTTTTAAATCTTGACCATAGTGTAAACATTTGACCACAATCATTGCATCTAACAGGTGATTTACTATTAAAATGATGTGAATTTTTAAAATGAAGAATAAGTTTGTCAATATCATTATGAGAAGATTTACACTTGAAACATAACATTTTTATTTCTGTTTTATTATACAATTATAACCGATGTACGAGTATTTAAATGGAAGCTAAAAGAATAAATTTAAATTGTTGGTTTTAAAATACAAATACAAGCATTAAGGTAGGTAGGGTAGACTAGATACGATTGTAAAGGCTGGTTTACACGCTACAACTTATTGTACATTTTATCGGATATCTTAAACGGACAACAAAACGTAGGTTATATATATACAAAATTGTATTATTTTTAATTTAAGTATATTATTGTTTAATTATAATTATATTAAAAAATTCAATAAACAAATTATAATGCAATATATTCTTACCTCTATTTGTTAAATACTGGTATTCTTTTAAACATTTTGTATTGTTTATGTAAAGTTATAATAAGTATTTTAATAATATACTCGTATAACTATAAAATTCAAACAAAACTCAATTTATAAGGTAAATATATTTTTGTTTACAAATCTAATTAATTTAATTTAATTATTAATATTAAATGGTTAAAAAGATTAAATTATACCATTTAAAAATTATAAAATAAATTAAGTATGTTACTTTTTTAACTGGCTCTTTTGGTACAATTTTTTTTATAATCTTCATTTATTTAGGAACTTGTGAAAATACTCACTTATGTTTCAAGGTATTAAGTTATTTTTATGATTAATGGTGTAATTAAAGAAAAAATTTAAATCTTGGAAGAAATAAATAATGTTGTAAAAATGTTCCAATCGTACCTAATCTCCCCTACCTATTTATCATAAATTCATAATATATTTTAAGTTTACCATTTGAAACGGATGATGACACTAGTTTAAATACCATCATCTTTAATTATGTATGAATCCATACAATGATTGGCGGTATGTGCCAACTAGTGTTTAATACATTTTTTTTATAAGTTTCAAATTCAATGAACATTGAACCATTGACCACTAAATTGAAATTATCATTAAAATTTACAAAATAATTTTAGAAAGTATTCCTGCCCAGAGTATATTGACAAAAATGATACCTGTTATTGATCATGAAAACGTTTAAATATTTTTACTTTTGCATTCAAATATAAGTCAAAGAACTAAGTCTAATACTTCTTTCTAGAGAAACATTGTAATGGAAATTTTGAATAAATACCAAGACGGTTGGCAGTGTTTGGAAAGAACGTCGTTCATGAACGCACGTTTACACGTTCAAGTTTATAATTAGTGAACGATACGTGAACGTCACTCATTTTTTTCAAATAGAACGTGAACATAAAAGACGTTTATATATTTAATGAAATCGAACGATTTTTAAGATGTTGAAATATATTTACTATTTATTAAATACTGATTGATAATACTATTATAATATATAATTTATAACGAACTATAAAAATAAAATAGGTATGTGAGTTTCCAGTGGGCACGGCTGGACATAAAACAACAATAATATAATTATTTCCACGATTTGGTATTAGTATTTATACAGTACCTAAAAATTAAATAAAAAAATTAAAGATGATCACCAACCGTCCGTGTTCGGAACGTTCACTAAAAAATTGAATTCGTTCACGTTCACGTTATTTGAAAATAGGAATGCTTTCATTTGGTTGTTCATTTAATTTAAAATTATTAACTTAAAAAATATCAACGCATGCCACTATATTATATAAAATATTATTGGACTAGCACAATAGTACATTTAGTTTTTTAAATGTATAGTTAAATAAATAGATTTGTATTTCTTACCTTACGTTTATCCACAGGTACACAAAATGACAACACACGCATGTTTTTAGAAACTCAAACTTTTTTTTGAAGCTCAGAACTTTTTTTGGGGATAAATGTACAGAAACCACTAGCACGTGAAGTGTAAAAACAAATCGCGATGGGGAATGACAATTCAGTTGTTGATAACAAAAACGTGTACATTACTATTAAAAATTGTTTTATTAATATAAAGAAAAAACCTAATGGTTAATAACTGTCACTGAGTTTATCTTGTTTATAAATTCAATTTTCGACTTAATCATAGATAATATACGTTATCCCAAAAACTAGGATTTATAGATATGATATGATATGCTTGTTTTTATTATTCATTACGAAAATAATCATTTTGAATATTTTGATGATTATTATAACGAAACACATCATTACGTTAATAAATAACGTATTATTCAATTCAATAAATGTACATATTGATTTCATAAAAATATTTTTACAAAATACTGTTACTGTTTATTAATATTATAAATTAATACATTAGTATCACTATTTTACTTATTAATGTAATTAACTAAGTATTTATGGTTTCAATGGCAAAAGTTATCACTTCAATAATTTTTTTTTTGTACAAATGATTAAAAAAACAAATTGTATTCACGAATATTAATTTATAAAGTTAATCATCATTATTATCCATCAAAAACAATATTTTATTGGAATAGTAAAAAAATACATTGGGTCAATAAAAATCATCAATGATTGCCATTTATTCATAATATAAACGACTTTTTTTTCAGTGTTGCAACGCCTCAATTATCGTGCCTGATCAGGTTAGTTATTAATATACATAATATACATGATAATTAATTATAAGAAAACAATATAAGAAAAAAAAAAAAAGGGCACGCGTCTTTCGACGCTTATTACGAGCCCGTAGGTGGGGGGGGGCAAGAAACATAAGCAAACATCAATTTTATTTTTATTTCATTTTAATAGTTATTTTATTTTTAGATAAAATTATTTGTATAAAATCGGTTTTTGTATATAATGAATATTGCACAAACTGATGGATATGCGGACAGCAATGGTGGCGTCTTAGACACTCTCACACTTATGTTCATTTACTTCTCACACAACAGCAGTACGCGACTTCATGCGGTTAACGAATTGCCTATTGCATACTCCTTAGAAACAAAGCGCTTCCAACCCCCTTAATAAAATTTACTATTAAAAGGAACCGAATTATTTTCAACAATGTCTCGAATACAATGCTTTGATATAGATAAAATGTTATTCTTTTTCAACTACAATTCGTAATCCCATATAGTCTTACACTTGGTTGACTGGCACCTATCGAAAATTGCAGGTCAGGCACGCTAACATTGTGCACACGGTCTCAATTACGATTATTATAACTTACGAGTCTTGAATCAACTTTATAATGTGTCAAAAACCACATGCATAATCGCCGTATGAATAAAAGGATTAGAGAAAAATGAAAAACAACGTCAACTTGCATGCATGCAACTAATTTTATTCTCGCGAAAATAACCTAATAATAAATAACAATACATAAATTTACTATATATAAATTATAAAAGATTTATACAATAAATAACAATTCTATCTAAATTACAATTAGTGACAATATTTTTTAAAATATTTACAAAATAATCGAATATGAACAAAATAGGACATGTTATTTACAAGTATATACAACAAAACAGCAAATTTAAAATAACTTGTATCAAATTAATCGACTTCTTCAACAGTAGGTCCTCGAGAATGTGCTCCGGCGGCACCACCGGTTGGCATTTGAGGTCCTCCTGCTTGTCCGCCATGTAACTTCATCATAACACCCGAACAGCTTTTTTGGATTTCTTTCAGTTTGAACTCAAACTCTTCTTTGTCGGCCAACTGATTGTTGTCCAACCATTGGACAACTGCATCGCATTCTTGTTTGCAGGTATTCTTCTCAGATTCGGTCAACTTATCGCCAGCATCGTCCAACGCTTGTTTCACATTGAATACGTAGCTCTCCAGCTGGTTCTTGGCCGCGATCTTCTCCTTCTGCCGTTCATCCTCTTCTCTGTACCGTTCCGCCTCGCTGAGCATTCGATCGATTTCGGCTTGGGACAAACGGCCTTTGTCGTTCTTGATGACGATGTTCTTGGATCGACCAGAGCTGTTGTCTTTTGCCGACACGTTCAGTATACCGTTGGCGTCTAAATCGAAAGTCACATCGATCTTAGGTACACCTCTCGGGGCCGGAGGAATGCCCGTCAGATCGAACGTTCCCAACAGATTGTTATCCTTGGTCATGGCTCGTTCTCCCTCGAACACCTGAATGGTGACGGCCGGCTGGTTGTCCGCGTACGTAGTGAACGTTTGTGTCTGTTTGCACGGAATTGTGGAGTTGCGCTCGACGATCTTGGTCATGACACCACCCGCGGTCTCGATACCCAGCGACAGGGGGGTCACGTCCACGAGTAACACATCTTGGATGGCGGAGCTCGTGTCACCACTTAGAATGGCTGCCTGTACAGCGGCACCGTAAGCGACCGCTTCGTCGGGGTTGATGGACAGGTTCAGCGATTTGCCGCAGAAGTAGTTCTGCAGGAGACTCTGAATCTTCGGAATCCTCGTGGACCCGCCCACAAGCACCACGTCATGTATGGCACCTTTGTCCAACTTAGCATCAGCCAACGCTTTCTCCACAGGCTGCAGAGTCGATCTGAACAGGTCCGCGCACAGCTCCTCGAAACGTGCCCGAGACACCCGGGTGTAGAAATCGATACCTTCCATTAGGGCGTCGATCTCAATGGTGGCCTCCGAACTGGACGACAACGTTCTCTTGGCCCGTTCCGCGGCAGTCCTTAGCCGTCGCAGCGCCCTAGGGTTGCCGCGAACGTCCTTCTTGAATTTCCTCTTGAACTCCTCGGCCAGATGCGATACCAGTCGGTTGTCGAAGTCCTCGCCGCCCAAGTGCGTGTCCCCGGCCGTGGACTTTACTTCGAATATCGAACCCTCGTCGATCTGCAGTACGGACACGTCGAACGTGCCGCCGCCAAGGTCGAATATCAACACGTTCCTCTCACCTTTTAGGTTCTTGTCCAAACCGTACGCCAACGCCGCCGCTGTGGGCTCGTTGATTATCCTCATCACGTTCAGACCAGCTATTGCGCCCGCGTCCTTGGTCGCTTGTCTCTGCGAATCATTGAAATACGCCGGCACCGTGATCACCGCGTCCGTGACGGTCCGTCCCAGGAACGCTTCCGCCGTCTCCTTCATTTTCGTCAACACCATCGAACTGATTTCTTCCGGCGCGAACACTTTGTTCTCACCTTTGAACTCCACTTGCACTTTCGGCTTCCCGCAGTCGTTCACCACTTTAAACGGCCAGTGTTTCATGTCCGCTTGCGTCTTCTCGTCATCGTAACGACGGCCGATCAACCGTTTAGCGTCGAACACCGTGTTCTTTGGGTTCATCGCCACTTGGTTCTTGGCCCCGTCGCCGATCAGCCGTTCGGTGTCGGTAAACGCCACATAACTCGGCGTGGTTCTGTTACCTTGATCGTTGGCGATGATCTCAACTTTTCCGTGTTGCCAGATACCCACGCAAGAGTACGTGGTGCCGAGATCGATACCGATCGCCGTTTTACCGACCATTGTTCGTGTTGTTTAGAAACTCCGACACAAATAAAAAAATGTATTTAATGAAATACTTTACAACACTTACAGATGATTTAACAAGCAAATGTAATCGCGTTGTTTAATATAGCACTGTAAAAAATCGAATGGTAAAATCTCTATGAGGTATAACAACGAATAGCACTGTGTTTACTCGCACTGTATTCAATCGCGCTCGTGATAAAACTGTTGCCGGGCAGTGCGCCGTCCTCGTATTTATAACCCAGAGAATGTTCTAGAAAGTCCGCGGCGCAGTATCCACCCTACTTTACCGTTACACTCGATTTACAACGTTCTAGAACATTCACGCGTTTCTCGATTATAATCGTTATAGGTAATTTATGTGAACATTTTACTTGTCTTGAAAATTACCGTTTTCATATTTTGCAATTTGAACAATAGTAATCATTGTTTGTTTTTAAAGTTGTTTTAATAATGCAAAATTAAAGAATAAAACATTAAGTTTTATTATTCATTTGTTTTGCATTCCAAATCTTTTTTTTACATTTTTTTCCTGAATGGTTTTTTTTTAATGAATCATTTTTATGTTCATAAAAAAAAAGGCTCAGTTATTTCGATATCTTTTTAAAAATATTTAATATTCAATAATCAATAATATTGGTAGATTTTATTTTTTACGTAATTAAATTGCACTGTATACTTATACAATATTTACAATACAATATTTTTCAGTTAATTGCAATATTTAGAAATATGTTTTTATATGTACCAAGACTATTTGAAAATAAATAAGTATCTCAAATCATCTATGTATATAACACATATTGAGATTAAATTACTATATACAATTTCATTTTTGAATATTAAAATATATATTTTAAGGTCCAGGTGGACAAAACAGTCATTGTTATAAAATGCCCGGACATTGTAGGCAATGTCTAAGATATTTAAGCAAAGTAAACAATACATATTTAATTCCCATATAGACTAGTCATTGTATACAATGCTAAAAGTGGTGTGGGCAATGTAAGTATTTGAGGTATTTTAGAGTGTTATGCTATATAATTTATTTTAGGCACTGCTTTCTACGGATTACAATAACTTCTATCAGTTGTGTTATTAGTAGGCAATCAATAATTAAGATATAATAATGACCGCTGCACTTGTGGTAAAAAATGTGAAACAAGGAGTTGCAAATATAAAGCTTCTGGAATTTTATGCAACTCTAAATGTCATAATGGTAATACTTGTAAAAATAATCAATAAATAATACAAATAAAATATACTTCTTTTTTTGTTAAAAATAAAATTATATCAGATAATATTATATTTTTTTTATTCACTTGGCATTTTTAGTGCCGGCCATTATATACAATGTCTGGTTTAAGTGAATAATTATCTACAATATGAATAACTCGGACATTGTAAACTTTGTCCGGTCAGTGTTTACAATGATCATTTATCCACTTGGACCGTTATATATATATATACATTTTAAGATCTATATATAGGTAAGTTATATTATTTATGATGTTATGTAGTTAAAATTGATTGGTGGTCCGAATCTGGCTATAGGGAGTCAATCTGATTTCAATTCGGTGTACCCGGGAAAAATAAAGAACTCGGTAGATATGAATTGAAATCTGAAACCCGATAAATGTGTAAGCCCGGAGAAAACTAAAACCAAAAAAATAATTTAACCGATGCAACTCAAAACTAGTGTTCAAATTTATTAAGATTAATTTTTAATCACGTAAAATTGTGAACTACATAATTTGAAATAAAATAGTAAATAAAATGTTCTATGAGATTAAGCTTCATTGATATTTATAGTGCAACTTTAAATTTTGTTTTCGGGTAATACAAATTAGAAATGTGTATTTTTAATTTTTAATCGTTACCGTACATAGTATAATAATAATATTATGATGCCTTTAAAGGGTAATACTTGTAAGTTTTAATCTGAATAGTCATTACTCAGTACTCAACATGTTTTTAGTTATTTTTAATAATGAATTATTTATGATGTAATTATGTTATATTTAAAAATAGATGGATCTATTATTTTTTTTTTCTAATTTTTATTATTTCTCATAAGTATGAATACTGTGCTTCACTATCGTTTTTACTTTCTACTGCCCAACAAAAATTGTCAAGTACTATCAAATAATATTTTTTTTTCTCTTAACTAATTCATTCTAAAGTTTTTATTATAAACATTTTAGTAATAAACCAATCATAACCCTATAAAACATAAGACCCGGTGGTAACTCTGAAACTTAAGAAAGATTAATCCATTTTAACTTCCTGAATCATTACCGTAATTTTAATTATTTGATATAGGTAATTTGTCAGTTTTTATTTTTCTTGATTGTGTTTATCGTAATGTATACATAATGTTTTCTTGTTTTTACTTTTGATTTTTCATGTTCCGATGTTATGTCGTTGCTTTTAAATTAAATTAATTGTAATTTATATGTGTATTGAGCACATTTTTTTTTTTTTTAAAGGCCTCCAATTAGTATTTACACCCTGACCTGAAACTTTGATTCAGTATTGACTATAATACCAATCATGAGTATCAGTTCGATTCCCAAGATCCACTTTATAGCTTTGACTATTTATATTCCTAGTTCATAATATTCAGATGTTTTTACATACATATTTTATTTAAAAGGACTTAAGACACGGTGTCATTAAATATTTTTTTTTACATATTTATATTATTAAATATTTGTACGCACTTGTAACGAAAACTTATAGACATTGTATTGTAAACAAATAAATGAGTAGGTATCGAGAATGTTCTAGAATCGTCCATATTTCTAACGCTTGGTGTTCTCGAATCTTCTACGCCCCGACAAAAGCGCTGTGTTCGACACCGGTCGGCTCAGTGTTATCGCAACATTTGAGTTGACTGTTTCGTTTATCGTGTTCGTTGACATATTCATTGAGCATATTCTACACTCATCTTTGCGTATTGATATACGATTTTCCAGTTTTCTTGTTATTTCCATTGACTTCAATTCAAGGTAAGCATCAGCTTTACAATTGTATTAATTTTAAATTAGCTCATTATTTTTACTTTTTTTTTGTGTTATTTCAATACCTGTAACGTTTACGAATCTTAATATTTTATTTTACTTCGTTTCTCTTACCCACCCGCTCATGATACATAGAGTGCATTTCATAATTTATTAATCACCTCCATTATTTATTGACAATTTTAATTTGCATATCTATTAGAGGCATATATATATATATATATATATATATATATATATATATATACATAACTTTGTTTTAGATGTCTATGTTACCATTTATATTGGATGAATTGTCTCGGCCAACCATGTACGACCAACACTTTGGTCTTGGTTTACTGGATGATGATTTATTCATAGCACCACGTCAATATGGTCCCACTCGTTGTCCATATTTGTTGAAGTCTTATCTCAGACCACATCGCTTAACATCTGCTGCACAGAGTGGTTTATCTTCCATACAAAATGACAAAAACAATTTCAAGGTGAATTTGGATGTTCAGCAATTCAAGCCTGAAGAAGTATCTGTTAAAGTAGCTGATGGCTATATAGTGGTTGAAGGAAAACATGAGGAACGCAGTGATGAACATGGTTACATTTCACGTCAGTTTACCAGGCGATACAAAGTACCAGATAATGTTGAAACTAATGCTATTAAGTCTACATTATCCTCTGATGGTGTGTTGAGTATTGGAGCTCCGAAAAAGGTACTTACAGATTGTTAACAATGTTTTTTAATCAATTTTAAAAAATGATATTAATGTTTATAATTTAGGTTGCTGAAAAAAGTGCTGGAGAAAGACCAATTCAAATTGTTCAAACAAACCAACCAAGTATCAAACAGTCTTCAAACAAGGATAAAGAAAACTGTGAGAGTATGGAAGTAAACCAGTAAAATGCTTAGTATATATCTCCATAACATTTTAAGGATTCAATATTAAGTATATTTAATATATATCAATATTAGATTAATTTTACTGTATTTTCTAGAGTCCATAATACTCATCTAATATTGTATATTTGATTTATACACTAGGATTAATTTTTTTCATATATTGATAAGCTATTAATTAATTAATTTATTGTCATGTAAGTTATCTTGTTCCTTTTTATGAAGACATTGTAAATTGTAATTATAAATTATTAAAGTGTTCATTTATAATATACATATGTTTTTATTTGTAAATAAGTTTTAATTATTGTAGATAATATTTTGATAATATTCTTACAAATAGTCTATTTGTTTAAATTAAAAACAGTGAAAGTTAATTACTTTACTGTTGTACCAATTGGTTATATTACATATTAAATACTGGGTAGTAATGTAAACCTGAAACATACACTTGCTAATGAATTTATGTACTGAAAATAGCTGTCAATTAATATATTAATATTGTATGGTATTAATTACATTAATAATATAAAGTTGAGTGTACATCAAATAGAGAAATAGTATCATCAATTATAAACTGATGTCATAACATAAATATGGTAAATAGCTTGTAATATTGGCATTATTTAAATGCATCTATGTTCCATTTTATGTCATGTACTACGTTCTAGTGACAAAAGCTTTGAAATTTTAATAATATTTTTTTTATTATTTTAAGTTTAATATACTAATTTAAAAAATTTATAACTTTATTAAATAGTTTCTGCATTGTCATACATACACATTTTGTTAGCCAATCCATGTATTTATAAACATAGTATTTCAATCTACTGCAACAAAAACATAATCGATAATTCCCGGAGAAAGATTTTATGAGTAATATTGCTTGTTAATAGGGCAAAATGCATCTTTTTTTGGTTAATCTTATACAATGATTTCCAATTTTATAGTTTAATTCATATAACAGAGACTTCAAAGGTGAATTTTTATTTTGTATTTTTCGCTTTTTTTTCTTTTGCATATTTCAATATTTTTTCATTTTTAGAACATATTTTTGCATTTTTCGGTAATTTTTTCGTTTTTAATGCATGTTTGTTCAATAAACTATACAAATTTAGCCTATTCAAAAATATTATCCAATGATAAATTATTTTCTTATTATTTAAGTAGCTTTAACGGGTTTTCCAGTACAGAAGACTTAAAAGCTAAGGGTATTCAGTTTTGACAAAATTGTTGAATCAAAAAGTTAAACTGTAAATTACAAACCTAATGATAAAAGGTCGTGGAGATGCCTATAATTTTTCAACTTATTGAGGTGATTGAATATAATGGAAACATTATGTTGTAAATGTAAGGTAGTTACTTCATAGTTTTTAGGTAAGTTTTCGATGATTTATGTATATATATATATATATATGTATATAATTAATATGTATAACCATTATTAGTTATAAGATCGTAGTGTAGCTTTCTTGTTGTATTGTTTATTTTTTTTACAATGAGTAAAATTTTGACAGGACTTGTGGCTTTTTATACGAGTTATAAGTAAGGTTAACAACGTCAACCGTGCAGTAATACAGTTTTACATAATTATATTTTATTAAAAACGTTGACCTAGGTACCTGGACGCCTAATAGTGAGCTACACCTGTCTTCGGATAGGTCATAACCTACTTCCCCACAACTCTTATAAACTCAATCTAAACTCCTCTTCCCCTTGCACCTTACACCAAGAACATAACATCAGCGATTTCGATCATATAATTTCTACTGCTCTTCTTTCTCCACTGGTAAACAGTCTCTTTTTTTGTTCCTTTCATCTTTAGGTTATATCTCTCCCGATTCCATTAAATCCTCCTTAAATCCCGCTCTACACCCATTATTTCATCCACTACTAACTTCATCCTTTCTTCTGGCTTCTTAATTTAGAAAAAAATTGAAAAAAAAAATGTTCTATAATAATATTGAATTGTGCATATTAATTGCATTGCTGTTATATTTTATTAAAATATTATTCAATTATTAATATTAGTTATTAAGTAATAATTATATATCACTAAAATTAACAGTCAAATTATCGGTTACAGTTCTGGTTTAAAATATTTATACAACCGTGGTTACCAGCGTTATTATCACGGTCATGATGATTATTATCATTTGATTGCGTTTTTTATTATTATCATAGAACAATATAAGCAATAATAACATGAGCTCTGATATTGTCCATTACCGGCCGTTTTTGAATTATTTTTATTTAAATATGTAGTTTGTCAATAAATGAATAATTTTTGTTGTTAATGTTTTTATGCTGTTGGTTTTAGAAATTTATTTTTATTTAATAAATAGTACGAAACTTGTGTCCACAGTGTAAGGCTTTAAAATCTCCTGTCTTAAATTATTATACCCCAGTAATAGAAGTAGAGTAGGTTGTAGTATTTTAGATGTCTAACCAAATTAAGCCAATAAAGGTCATTAATGATGTATTACAATATTTTTGTAGATGAGAAATCTAACAATATTATATTTTTAATGGCTTATCGTTTCAATCAGGATATATCAGAAAAATCATTTTAGTATTTTTCGACAAAATGGTGGTTACAATAAAAACCCAACAGCTAGAGCAATTAGAACTTCGATAAAAAATAATTTTATATTTCTTAATGGATATCTAAAGGGACAATGTGTGAAGCAACTCAAGAAGATTTTAATCCAGTAGTTTTTGACCCAGTAATATAACTACCAAATAAAATAAATTCTAATACTTTAACATCGTCTTCTGATACTATACTAAATAATTTTTTATACAATTATCTGTGTCTTATCTAGATAATTATTTTTTAATTTAACTCAACTTTGACTATATATAATGACTATCGATGGTTTCAGTGATATAATTTTACAATGTCTAATATCGCTCCTTGATTTCTTTATGTTTCCACGATATATAATTATCCGTTTTTTGCGATTTTAACTCCTAAACATTTTTATAAAGTGCATGCGTAACTAGTATCGGTTTCGAATCAGTCTGCTTAATACTTCCCGATCGGAGGACTTTTCTTTTATTCATGCATTTCATTGGGTATCAAATGTTAATTGAACATGCAATTATAACGACCGCAGTCCAAACACAACAATAATGCACAATAATACAATAAGAAATGCACATCGGAAGTAGACACTTTAGCCAATAGCTTTGAGTCTTAATTAATATTCACTCCAAACGAAGTCATCATATTTGAATTTGACAAACTCGTTTCTAATACCCGACGAGGTATAAAATACTTAAATTATGAGACCTTTTTTTTCGGATACGAAGAATCATTTATTTTTTTATGTTAAAAATTGCATTGATAGAAATATTTTTTAATAAAAACTAAAAAGTATAACAATTGGCGTGTTAAAAGAATAAAAACTAAAGTAAAAACACATACATTATACTACTATACTGTGTTCTACTGATACTGTGAGCAGTAGCGTATTTACAGGGGAGGTCCAAGGGTACTGGACACCCCTTCAGAGCAAAAAAAAAATAAACAGATACATGTTCCTGCAACATAATTATGTACCTAATAAGTATGGTACATAATTAGTGTGTCATGTTAATCTGACTACGACTTCTAGGTTAGGCCTCTTTCACACAGTCCGTTTCTAACCTTCTTACGTACGAGACTTAATAGTCCAAAAAAGGAGAGCTCGTGCAGTCTGGCAAAATAATAGACTACCTTCATATAAACAAATATATAACAATCTCAATGCTAAGCTCAAACGCACTTTATCTAAAATAAGATCCGATTCCTTTTCCTCTTGGACCGTATCTCTCGTAACAAAAAACAGATCCTTATGGAGAGCCACTCGTAACTGCCTTAAGCAAAAAGTCGCTTCATATCCTCTAAAAAATAATGATAATACCGTTGTACTTCCGACATAGGAAAAGCTGAACTGTTTCGTATTCACTTAGCCTCTGTCTTCCAACCTCATCCCGACATCTTTAACCCACAATTCACAGAAGAAGTTAAAGACTTCTTAACAACTCCGCTTCCTGTATACTTGCCGCCTAAAGCTTTCTCTCCAAATGATATCTGCCGTTGTATACTATTATTTCCACTTAGAAAATCTCCTAGTTTCGATTTAATAACCGGCGAAATAACACGTCAACTCCCTAAAAAAGCCATTATCCTCCTCACATTCATAATGAACTCAATTCTTAAACTCTCTTACTTCCCCCTACAATGGAAACTATTAATTATTGTCTTATTCCTTAAACCTGACAAACCAATCGAAAATACCTCCTCATACCGTCCTATCAGTATTTTACCATTCTTTTTAAAACTTTGTGAAAAACTTATCCTTAAACGCATTATGCTTATTATCAACGAAAAACACATACTACCCGACACTCAATTCGGATTCCGTAACTCCCATTCAACTATCCATCAAATCCACCGATTAGTCGATAACATCTCCCTAACTCTAGAAAAAAAAATGTACTGCCCCACGGTGTTCTTAGATGTCGCTCAAGCGTTCGATCACGTATGGCATTCTGGCCTCCTATTCAAATTAAAAAATCTACTACCTATTCCTCAAGTCCTACCTGGAAAATCGCCACTTCACTACACGAGTAGGCATTGAAACTTCTGAACTATCCCCAATTCTCGTGGGAGTCCCACAAGGCGCAATATTATTTCCGATTTTATATAACATTTTCTCAGCTGACCAACCTCTAATACATCTGTAGCCGAATTCGCTGACGACAAAGCTATCTTTACCACACATACTGACCCAGTCACAGCTTCAAACTACCTTCAAAACCACCTCAATCTACTATCCACCTGGTATACCAAGTGGAGAATCAAAATCAACACATTCAAATCCTCGCACGTAACATTTACTCACTGTAAAGGCATTTCTCCTCCATTAACCTTAAACAACTCTCAAATTCCTATCATTGCAAACGCCTGGTACTTGGGTATGTATCTCGACAAGCGACTCACCTAGGCCCACCATATAACAATTAAGAGACTATTACTTAACCAAAAAATATCTAAAAAAAATAAATTAAACCTATACAAAATGTTATTAACTCCTATTTGGTCTTACGGCATACAAGTATGGGGAACAGCCAAGCCATCAAACATAAAAAAAATTTAAGCATTCCAGTCTACCTCGCTCCGCCTAATAACGGGCGTACCCTATCATGTTTCCAACCACACTTTACACTCCGATCTTCACATTAACACCATATCCAAAACTGCATCTTTCTTTTATAAACGATTCCGATCCCGCTTAATCAACAATCCAAATCCCCTTATAAAATATTATATACTCAAATATTATTCCTGGAAATCCTCCTAGACGACTAGCTCGCCGTTGGTGCAGAGATCTCGTCAATCAAATTAACCATTAATTAATAAATAGTCCAGCTAAAAAGTGTCACCGCTGGGTGACTTATTTTATCAGTCAACTCACGCTCATTAATATAATTATCGTCCATACGCTTATTGTAAAAAAAATATAATTTACAGATTGTGTATTTATTTAAAAAAAATAAAAAAAAAAATCTGACTACGATTTCTAGGTTAGGCCTCTTTCACACAGTCCGTTTCTTTAACGGCAACGGAAACGGATCGGATAAAATTAGAAAACGGACAATATTTTCACACAGTCCGTTTAACTAACGCCAACGGAAACGGATCGTTGAGTTTCTGTCTTTGTAAATGTCTAGAGTTTTATCCCAAATTACTGGCCGTTTTTCGATCATAGTGATCAGAAGTTCTAGATTCACAGATTCAGACATATTTTTTTAGTTTTGTAGAAAAAATTGTAATAAAAAATGTATGACGATGAACACAAATTCACTACTAATTACTACAAAAACTACAAAAAAATCCAAATAACAGGTACCGGATAAAAGTAATCGGATACAAAATTGGAAAGTGTGAAAGGTTATAATATATATATTATCTATTAATATAGTCTCGATAAACGGTCCGTTTGAAAAACGTTCCGACGACGGAAATATATCGAGGGAAACCGTTGGTTCATCCGATAACGGGCCCAGTGCCCGATTTAGGGGAGGGCTGGGTGGGATGTAGCCCAGGGGCCCCCACAAATTCGGAGCCCCCATAATTTTATGGTATTTAAATGAGGATACAGAAAAAATATTTTATTTATATTTACACATATTTAATTAAATAATATTGAACATTAATCTAATTTATTATCATATAAGTAGTTAATTGTTACTACTACTAAATATAATAATAAAGGTTATTTAATAAGTAAAAAAATATATTTTTTAGTTTATGTGTAAGAGGCCCCCACAATGAATTTCGCCTAGGGGCCACCACATACCTAAATCCGCCCCTGAACGGGCCGGTGGGTTTTTTGACCGCTGGTAAAAACGGATAGTATAAATAATTATGTGTCTTATCTACTCCGTTTTATTTTTTATCTGATCCGTTTCCGTTGCCGTTAAAGAAACGGAATGTGTGAAAGAGGCCTTACTGCTAAATATGAAGTGCGATGAAGGCAAATAGGTATTAGCATTGATTATAGAATATTATGGTATAAGGCATTAGACGATAGTTTAAACTTCAAAGATACTAGTATAAATTTGAAATATAAATTATCACACAGAGAAACTATCACAGATGACTGGAATTTATTTTATTAAAATTATATTATGTAACACGAAATCTAATATATTATACTAAATACGACTATAATACATAGTATGTATTAAAACCCCACCAAAAAATATATAGGACGTAACTTTTTACAAGCTATCATCATTTATATTAATTATGTATAAGCTGTGGACCCTCCCCAGAAAAATTTGAAAATTCGCCACTGATTATACGGGTACTTATGTACAAAGTACAAATCGTTTCATTTTTTGACTAGTTTGACGTCCCCCTCTTCTCATATTACTTTGATAAAACGAGCTACAGAGTAGGTAATTTAATAAGAGCAACGTAAATAAACTGTTTCTAATTTACTTTAATACGTAATGACATCTATTTTTATTGGACAATTTTTCAAAATTCAAAATTTGATTATTTCATGCTGTTATTAGTACGTTGTGTTGGTACCACTATTTAAGTAATCTATGTACAATATTACTCCTTATATTCTATTATAATTTATCGAAAACTTTCATTTTTACCAAATGACATTTCATACAGTTCTTGCTCAAAATGTAACGGCAAAAAAAAATATTAGAATTTTATATTATTTATCTTTAATCTCAATAGTAAATTTTAATATTGTTCTCGTGTCTCTAGTGTATTTGTTTTCTTTATAACAGTGAAATTTAAACGGCCGTAATCGAAAAGTCGTTCGAGATTGAAGCGAACGAGTGACAATCACATAACTAGTATGCCCTCGAATTATAGATAGATTGTAACAAAACAATTGTAGATACAATGATTTTATTTTGAAAGACATCTCTAAGTTTAATGGAATAAATTAGATTAATGTTTTTATAACTTTTAATTATTTTTTTAACCATTACATTTTTATAGATAGCAATAATTAAGTATTCTCGGTTTTCTAAATAATATTTTTTAGTAACTAAATTGTCTTTCATTTAATTATTATTTTTATTTTTCTTATTATAAACATCACAATTTTAATATTATAATGATAATATTTCCTGTAAAGTAAATAATGTATTGAAACAAATTATATCAATAATTATATTTCAATTAATTCTAAAGTTTTAAAATAATTAATAGTATAAATTTTAATTTAAATTTAATTTAAAATTGTTGGTTAATAATTATTCTTGGTATTCTAGAGACCACTTCCTATTTAATTTTTATTATGTAAAATGATCTTTGAGAGATAAAAAACCCATTTCATATTTTTAATTAATTATTAAAAACTTAAAATAAAAATTAGAAATGTACATAAATAATTTTTATTGATATTTCATTTAGTCAAAAATTGGTATTTTTCTTTTTACCTAAATTCAATGACTAGTGAATGACTAATGTCTTCCAATAAATATTATGTTAGACGAATGAGTGTATGAAGGAGGGATATGAGTAGAAGGAAATATATGGGTGATTATGGAAATATTTTAGAGAATGTTGAGGATATTTAAGATTTCAAGGATTCAAGAGCATGAAAAAGAGCAAGGGAGTATGGAGAAAGTTTTAGAAAGTATTAAAAGTATCCTAGTGGTATAGTGGTAAGAAAGTGAGTATGGGGTACTATGGACGTTAAGGGTTTAAAGAGACGATGTGAGGTATGATGGATCTAATGAAGACGTTGAAGAGAAGCATGGGCATAAATATTGGATGATGTGGTTGTGTGAGCGAGTGATTTGAAGGAGCTGCAGGAATGTTAATAAAGTTGTGTTTGTGTGAAGGGGTGATATGATGGGTGCTGTAAGTGCACATGCATGTAGATGAAGGTATTGTGGATGCATGAGAAGTGATGTAGTTGTGTAAGGGGGTGCCACGATTTCGAGAGAGATTGATATGTGTAACGTCAAGTGTAAGAAAGTGTGGTTAAAGGGTATGTAGATGAGAGTTAAATTAAGCAAACGCCAAGTGGGTCTAGAATGGCGTGGTTGCAGTGGTTGAGAGGTAGGTAGTGAGAGTTATGAGGAGTGTGTTGCGCGCGCGCGCGCGTGTGTGCGTGTGGGTGCGTTCGTATGTGTGTGTGCGTGTGGGTGCGTTCGTATGTGTGTGTGTGTGTGTGTGTGTGTGTGTGTGTGTGTGTGTGTGTGTGTGTGTGTGTGTGTGTGTGTGTGTGTTTGTGTGCGTGGGTGTGTATGTTTGTGTGAGCGTGTGCGTGCGGGTGTGGGGGTGGGTGCGTTCGTATGTGTGTGGGTGCGCGCGCGCGCGCGTGTGTGTGTGTGTGTGTGTGTGTGTGTGTGCGAGAGCGTGCGTGATCGAGTGTGTGCGTGTGGATGGGTGCATGTGTGTTGGACATTGTTGATGACAAAATATAACTATTAAATATCGAAAACATTTGTATAAGAGGTGTTGCATACAATTAATTTAAAAATTATTTAAAAAATCGATAATCTTGCACAAAAACAGGCAAAATGAAATCTGAAAAAAAATAATACATGGGAGGTTCTACAAAGAACATACTTCGGATCATTGATTATATAATAGACTATTATATAAGCAATTCTAATTTCAATTGAAAATTTCGAGTGATAACTCGATTATAACAATATATTGATTATTAATAATTCGATTATATATAATATTATCGATATTATCGATTATATATAATATGTATCAAATTTTGATGTCTTATCTATTGTACATTGTAGTTAGCACGTGTAAAACTATGAACCATTTTAAGATGTAATTAATGCTATGGTGCTAAGATAATACTAGATTTAATGTAGGATGGTCAGAAATCCGGGACGATACATTTTAACCATACATACATATATTTATATATAAGTAATATACATATTATACGTTTGTGAAAGTCATATATAATGCTTATAAATATAGTTGTATACATCGTAGGTATATAGTCAAATCAGGCATTTTTCTAAATGCCTAGGCATATAGTCAAAGAATTAATTTTTTATGCAATTTCACTATCCGCCTAGACATTTAGTCAAATGCCTATTTCAAGCCAGGCAAATAAAAAACTATATTTTCTATTAATTAATTATTGCTATATTTTATATAAAAAACTATGTATTATTTTATTACTGTGGAACCTGTATATAACAGACAATAAAAACGTGTAAGTATATGAAATGTGTTTAATTTCGTGTCCTTCGGTTAGGTATACACATTTAGGTGCTGATTCGGTATGCGCTTTACCAACAAGTTTCTGTTTCGGTATGCGCTCTACTAAAAAGTGTCTGAGTCGGTATATTTATATTTTAGACTCTGAACGGAGTGAAGTATGTATTGATTTTACAATGATGTGTGTTTTTTTTTTTTGTCTGTCGACACGATTTGGGGCAGTAAAAATGCTTCGATTTCCTTATGTAGCAACTTTTCTGAAAGGAAAGTGACTCTAGTTGGTACTTTGGGGGGTCTAAATTTTCAATATTTTTTAAATGCGACGGGAAAAACACTAAAAAATTAAGGGAAAAGGGAGTTTTTACGCAAAACCAGTTTTCGACAAAATCTAATTTTTTATTTTGCTATAACTCAAAAACTAATCGATGTAAATACTTGAAATTTTCACCAAATGTTTAGATTAGCGTTATCTATACACCGTTAATTTTCAAAGTATTTTGACTTTTATTGAGCTATTTATAGACAATTGAATTTTCAATTTTTTTAATTTTTTTTTTTAAAATAACAATAAAATTTTTTTGGCCGGCCAGAAAATCTTGAAAATTTAATACAAGGTTTCTTATAAGTTGTTCCTTAACTGATAAAAAAAAATCTAAAATCGTAAGTCACAATTTTTTTTTATAAGTGCTCAAAGTTCCAATTTATACGAAATATGTAAAAATTGCGAACATTTGCAAATAATTTTATGGTTGAAAATTCGTAAAATTTTTTTCTTTTATAACTAAGTTTTGAAAATTTTGTACAAGGTTTTTCATTCGTTTTTCTTCAAATATCTGTAAAAAAAACTCTGTTTTTAAATTTAAATTTTTACAAAACCACGTTAAATAACGGTTTAGCCTCAAACGATTTAGGCTTTTAAAATATTCGTTTTTTTTTTACATTTTATTTTTATAATCGGTGATAAAAAAAATTTGGCTCCTACAAAATATTTGAAAATTTAATAGAAGATTCCACAGAAGTAGTTCTTAATGTCATTCAAAAATTATTAAAATCCATAGGCACAATTTTTTTTTATAAGCGTTTGAACAGCGAATATTGACATAAAATAACATGTAAAATATAATATAATGTATAATATTCTAGACTGACAAACTATGTCGCTGTATGCAACTGCCAACCCATCCTAATTGAAAAATATATTTATCGTTTCAAAATAAAATATACTTTTTACAATATTTATAAATAACAATGTATTATATCCTAGACAAACATATTAACTCCGTTCAGAATCGTTATTCGTATACAATGATATCTATCATTGCATTCAAATTTAACAAATCCATTGTAATAATGACCTATCCTATAAACGAGGTGCACTCCACCCCCAACTGTACAGCAGAGCGAGGCCCATCCGGTTCTTTTTTTATTTCATATTTAATGTTATGCGAAAATGAATACCACAATTGTATATTTATAATGCTCATAGAAGATTCGATAAATGTTTTATTTTCCAGAGATGAATTATTTTAGATTATCAATAAAGTAACTAATAGTCTTTGATCGAAATTCTTTAAAATATTCGATTGAATCAACATACAATTTGTGACAATGCGGATTTTTTTTATTTATTGGAAATTTAAACTTTTAATAATCATTTATAAAACTTTTTTCTAAATGATAAAAATTGAAAGAACAATGAAAATTTTTTAGTGATTTATGTGTCGAATTTTGTTGACGTTTGAAATTTAGACGCTGGTAAAAAGAAAAAAGTTTCTTAATGTTTATTTACGCAATCCCCTAATTTAATGAATTGAGCAAAGATATGGCTCAGATTAACATTGTAAAAATAGACTAGGTAAAACTAAAAATAATATATGAACTAAAATCAATTCATTTTTCAAGTATACGTAAAGTTATTTATTCAAAATACGTTTCAGTAAAATAAATACTAATAAGTAAATGTAAATAAATGATTATAATAATAAAAAAAAAAGAAATTGTGGACATTTTTGTTTTAAATTTTAAAGCTAAATAAATATATTGAAAAACAAATTCATTGTAATAATGACCTATCCTATAAACGAGGTGCACTCCACCCCCAACTGTACAACAGAGCGAACCCATCCAGTTCTTTTTTTATATTATTTTATTGATAACTGTTTACAGACAAGTGTCCGAGTCGGTTATTTTATATTTTATATTTTATTAATGATTCTTTATAGACAAGTGTCTGAGTCGGTATGATCTACAGTCGTCATACGTCGTTTTGACTGAGATTTATTTTATATTCAATCAAAAACGATTATTCACGATCTGAATGTCTTCTAACATGGCGAGAAAAAGGTCCGGACTGTCTTGAAGGTAAAGTCGCCAGCAATAGTGATCAAGATGGGACTGCAAATGATTAAGAGGAACACCCCTCATTTTCTTTAATAATTTATAGTGTATACATATAATGTATGTAGATATATCTTATATGTAGATTGTAGCCCGTATGGCCGTATTGGCTATGGATGGTTTTCGATAAAAATATAATATTATTATTCCCATAAACTTATAATTATAATTATAAAAATTTTTTTTATTTACTGATAATGAGAAGAAGAACGACAGTGGCCCGTTAATATATTTATTTTTTGTTTTACATTTACAGTAGAACCTCTCTAATCCGTCACCTTCGGGACTGGGGGTGTGGTCGGAACGCGAAAAAGGTCGGATTATCAGAATATACAGAACATTTTTTTATTTACATATTATATACAAGATTATATCAGAAATTAATTACATTTTACATTACTTAGAAAAAAAGTGAATTATAGATTTTTGTTTAGCAAGTGACATTCTAGACTTAGCTGCAATATTCAACTAATATCTACTATAAAGTGGAAAATCCAAATTGTATTTTTAAATTACGTTGCATTCATATCGATAATACTATGGTCGGATCCACTGAACTCTATAGAGTTCAGTGGTCGGATCAACCGGAGCGGCGGACCAGCCAAGGGCGGACGAGAGGGGTTCTACTGTACCAAATATGATCGGAATCTTCTATTTTAATAATACCATATTTAATTTTCCAACTGTCGGCTGTCGGTGAAGTAACTACGGTCTATGCCTACGGTCTACGGTCTACGACGTCGAAACAAAAAAATAATCGGTGATTATTTTATTATATTTTTAAAGGGTTAGAGATATATTTTTAATTTATTTATACTTCGTAAATTTTACATATTTTTTTAAAATTAACAACTTTTGTTTAGTTGTATAAGCTGCTAAACGTGTTGAAAATGTTTTTTGTCTTCTAAAAACTGGTATAATACTATATTTTTTATTAGATAATTTAATATTGTTAAAAACTTATAACATATCACAATTGCGCATTTATCATGTCGTCACGAAAACGACTTTCCGGTGCTGAATATAAAAAAATTCGAGAAAATAAACAAAATTTTATCAACAAACAAGCTGGGAGTTTTAGTAAATTTTTATTGAAACAACCTATGGATGACATTCAACAACTTAATAATGATAGTTCACAAATTACTACTACTTCTGGATTAACTGTATCTTCGAGTCAGGACACACAATCAAATTACAATTTGAACTGTTTGCCGTCCAGTTCTCATGGTTTATCAGATAACTCATTGTACAAGATAGAAGTCGATTTATTTTATGATTCTGATAAAGATTCTACTGATTCTGATTCATTTGATTATGAAAAAATTGACAATATTTCGAATAATGACGTTATGGAAACAAATTGTGTTGAACATTGTGCAGTTATATCAGATGACCCAAGCAACTGGCCACTACATTTAACCGAATCCATTCGAATATTATTCATAAAAAAAGTACTCGTGCAAATAAAAAATTTTGATTTTTTAAAAAATCAATTGAATAGGAAATTTTCTAGCGCATATTATCAACACATTCTGCATAATGGAGAACAATTAGAAAGATCCTGGTTGGTTTATTCGAAAAAAAAGATACTGTGTACTGTTTCTGCTAGTGATGGGCATAATCGAGATATATAATCGAGATATCTCGATTATGAAAATTATATTGATTATATAATCGAGATATTTCGATTACGAAAATAATATCTCGATTATATTATATTCGAATGATTTATTATAATCGAATCATACTTTCTAATGATATCTCGTTTATTAAGTTTATTTTTAAAACAATGAATTCTTAGCCTCAAAATAGTCAAAATGTTAATAATCGGATATAAATTATTTGGAATGAATGAATGACGTCTATGAAACGAGGGAATTTAACTAATAAACTATAATAAAACTATTATTAAATTGTTGTTGACTTAATGGGTAATATATTTTTCTAACCATAGGATTATTTGGTAGGACATAGCTATAGTAAAGTTGTTGATATTTACCAAGTATAAATAATGTAAAGATAACATAAGAAAAAGAAACCCGTCTATTGTTATTATTCGATATTTCATTCAAAACAATTCGATTATTTTGAACGAGTGATATCTCGATTATTAATATTTCATTTGGACATTTCGAATGATTATTTCGAGTGATATCTCGATTATTAATATTTCATTTGGACATTTCGAATGATTATTTCGAGTGATATCTCGATTATGAAAATGTCTCGATTACTAATCATTCGATTATTAAAATCATTCGATTATGCCCATCACTAGTTTCTGCTGTAGAATGTTTAGTTCCAACCTATCTGATTCAGGAGTGGTCTTTGAATTTGGTTATAATGATTGGAGAAAATTAACGGGTCATTTAAAAATACATGAAACGTCAAAAACACATATTCTTCATTTTTCAAATTGGTAAGAAATGATTGTAAGACTAAAATTAAATCAAACTATTGATTCTCAAAATCAACGTATTATAGAATCGGAAATAAAACATTGAAGGTCTGTTTTAATTCGGTTGTGTGCTATATTACGTTGCATGGCTGCACAAAATCTTTCGATTTGTGGAACATCATCTACTATACATTCTCCACATAATAGCAATTTTTTGGAAATTATTGAATTGTTTTCGTTATTTGATAATGTTTTGAAAAAACTAGAAAGAATTTAAAATAAACACCTATATGTACATTATTTAGGACCTCAAATTCAAAATTAATTAATTAATTTAATGAGTGAAAAAGTTAAAAATAACATTTTGAGTCGAGTGAGGGATGCAAAGTATTATTCCTTTATTTTAGATTGTACTCCTGACTGTAGTCACAAGGAACAAATGTCGATAATATTGCGATATGTTTGTATTTCAAAAGGAGTTGTACATGAGCATTTTATCGGATTTATTGAAGTTTTTGATAAAACCGGGGCTGGTTTAAGTGACCGAATAATTAAAATGCTTTCAGATTTGGAGATAAATATAAATGATATGCGTGGTCAGAGCTATGATAATGGTTCCAATATGAGAGGAAAACATAACGGAGTTCAAAAACGCATACTTGACATTAATCCTAGAGCATTTTATATAATTTATATTTATTTACACAGTCTCATTTTTTAATATAGTACAACAACTGTATGTGTTTTTTTCGGCGTCTACTGAGAGATGGAAAATTCTGATTAAATTTTTACCCAAATTAACATTGAAGAAATTTTGTGACACGCGTTGGGAGTTGAGGATTAATGCAATAAAGCCAATACGATATCAATTTGAAGAACTTTACAATGCTTTGAATTATATCAAAGATGATATAAACTTAATATTATGCATGGTCTTCAAATCAAAGCAAATGCATACGCTCTTTTAAAAAATATATGTTTTTAAATTTATATGTTCCATTATAATTTGGTATGATATATTAAGTATTGTTAACCCTGTTAGCAAACAACTACAGTCTATCCAATTTGATATACAAATTTCTGTTAAAAGTATCAGAAATAATTAAATTTTTAAAAGAATATCGAATGAATGGATTTTTTAAAGTAAAATTAACTGCTAAAGAAATATTTATAAAAATAAGAATGTTGGAGGAATTCCCTCAAAGTGACCATCAAGTGCGTAAATGAATTAAGAAAACTAATTTCAACTATGAAAATAAAGATAATAGTCCTCTTCATAACTCAGAAAAAAATTTGAAGTAGACTTCTTCAAAACTGTAATAGATAGGGCTATCAATTCGTTACAAGACAGGTTTATCTAGTTAAATAATCATTGTTCTAACTTTGGTTTCTTGTATGATATAAATATTTTAAAATCTTGGGAGCATGAAACCAGTGGCGCAACTAAGGGGGGTGTTTTGGGTGTCTGGACACCCCCCTTGAACCGTGTAATAGGAAATTTATATTTAATTATATCCAATAACCATTGCAAAAAAATGTTCAATCTTTTTTTAAATTTATAATGTTAACTGTCGTCATAATTTATTTTTAAGTATCATTAGAAAGTATTGTTTAAAATATTATTAAAACAGAATGCAAATGTGTTATCTAATATCTAGTGTTATAATTTATAACTTATAAATGTTACCATGTCTTTCGCCCATAGTTTATCGACAAATTCGGAAAATAATCATGACTAAAAATAAATATATTATTAAACATTTTAAGCCCAAAGATGTCTATAATAATATTATAATATTATAGTGCAGTAAAGATATATGTGTTACAATCATGTAATCTACGTATACTATTCTATTGTTAAACATTGCGATAAAACGACATTGAAAACACGAGATTGTCTGTATCTACGTGTTTTTAACAAATATATTTCAGTACACAGTATTTTTATGTATATACTTACAAAAACCTAACATAGATTTAATTCAAGCTCTCGACCACATTGATAATGTTGTACGTCAATTATATTCAGTTAGGAATAATGTCGACAAAAAATTTTCAAAATGTTTTGTTGAACTTCAGAGAAAATCAAATTATTTAGATTTTGAAATAAAAATGCCTAGAATTACAAAAAGACAGACTTATAGACAAAATATTCCAAGTAATACGGTTCAAGATTATTTTAAAGTTTCTTTATTTATACATTTTTTAGATTCATTCATAAGTCAGTTAAATGACAGATTTATTAATCATAAAGAAATTATTCAAGGGTTTCAAATGCTTTTTCCAATTAAACCAATTACTAAACAACAAGAAAAGTTGATAGACAATTTGGTGGAATTGTATGCTAATGACCTGGAAGATTCATTAATGGTTTTAGCTGAAGTAAAAATTTGGCATCATCAAGTTTTCAAACTACGACTGGAAACCAATTTAAAAATGGTTACTGTAATTGAAATAATCAGTAATTGCAATAATGCCCTATATCCCAACATTTATAAGCTACTGACAATTCTTTTAACGTTACCCGTAACATCTTGTGAAGCCGAGAGGTCATTTTCAACTTTAAAGCAAATAAAAACATACCTCAGAAATTCAACAGCAAACAATAGATTAAATGGTTTAGTAGCATTGAATATTCACCGAGAAATTAAAGTTGATATAGATTTCGTTATAAAAGAATTAGCAAAGAAAAAAAGACGATTAGACTTTGTAATTTAAAATGTATTATATTTTTATATGTATAATAATTATTAATTTTGTAAACTTCTTGACAATTGCTAAAATTACATGTATCTTTTATCTAAACATACGCGATATAAATTGTTCAGCTAATAAAACGTTGGACGTTAGTAGTGCATTCAGAAATAATTTTGGTGGTGGTTTGACTCAAATGGTTTGAATAAAACAATATATTGGGTAAATATTAAATAGTTGTCTGAAATTTTCAACTCATTTACTTTACAAAAAATAATTAGGGGAAACTGTTTACGCTACTGGCGGAAACCTCCCTTGAAAAAATCCTAGTTGCGCAATTGCATGAAACCATACTAAAGCATTGCAAAGATTTAGGGGTATTGCTGTCATCAAATGATACTTCTGATATTGATGTCATTGAATTATTTGAAGAAATTAAATTATTTTGTCAATTAGCAGAATCAAATAGTTCTCCAAGAAAAAATCTTGAATATATTTACAATCATCAATTTCAGGAAATTTATCCTAATATTGTAATAAGTTTAAGAATTATTCTCACAATTCCAGTGATGGTAGCGTCTGCTGAAAGAAGTTTCTCTAAACTGAAACTTGTAAAAAATCATTTACGATCAACAATGAGTAACGAACATTTTACTGGATTATCAATTTTATCCATTGAAGCAGAGTTGGCATAAGAACTTAACTTGGAAAATTTAGTACAATATTTTGCAACAAAAAAGGCAAGAAAAGTTAATTTATAATTTTAAAATATTATTATTATTATAAATATTTTTCTTAACTGTATTTTTTTGTTTATACTAACAGTACCTATGTATAATATAAAATATTTTCGTGTATTGTTCTAATTTTTAAAGTTGTATATTATATATGGTTTTGTGTATTTCTAATTTGTAAATCAACACATTTATAAAAAAATTTAATTGCAATATTATTCATGTAACTATTTAATTTAATATTTTAAGAGTAGCATTAAAATTTTCGCTTTAGGGCAGAAAATATCTTACGACGGGCCTGCCCATGGTAGTGAACTCTGTCGCTCAAACTGAATACTAAGCAATTGGGCTGCATTATGGATTATTTTTTTGAAGCAGCTGTTCACGATTAAAATAGTGAATTATGGCTGGGTAGTAGGTATGGCAAGTGCAGTTCATTTAGGTGAACTGTTCGTTCGTTCATTGTATTACATTGTATATATTATAAGTCTATGGATGCAATACCGAAATGACTGATATGACCGAATCACTAGACTGATCCGATTCAAATGATTCGAATCTTTCAAATGACCGGAAATTCCCACCTCTACTAAGAATACATGTGTACAGTAAAGCTAGGCATACACGGTACGGTTTGCCGGAGAGGTCAAACTGCGCAGTTTAACCTGTCCAGTTTTACCCGATTTCCGACGATGACACGCTACGGTTTGCCGGAAACTTCGGACTGCGCAGTCCCACACTTTCCGGCCAACAGATAAACGAATATTCACATCACAAGCAAATCGTAGGTTTTAAACACCGTCGCCATTTTTTAATATAATTCAATCGTTGTTATTTTTATAAAACAATATATACAAATATTATAAAACAATGAAATACGACCACGTGGTTGCGAACAAACAAACCAACTGGTCGCACGATGGCACACACGCTCCAGTATGCCTGTACAGGCCAAAAGAATCAATTTTCGATTCTTTTCCGGCAGTCTGTACAGTCCCCGAAAACTGCGCAAACTTGTCACACACACGTTCCGGAAAAACTGCGCAGGCCGACCTCTCCGGCAAACCGGGTCGTGTATGCCTAGCTCAATGTTTTTTCTCGAGTGACTTGAATATTGTGTTAACGACTCGGACCATATGGTGTAGTTGTTGTATAGTTGAGTGGTTAGATCAAAAACTTCAGTAGCACGAAGGAAAGGCGAAGCAGTACTTTTAAAAGAATCATTTGGGATAATATTAATGTAGATATGGTCGACTCGAATGTTTACAAGATATTAGGGCCCAGTTTTTTTGTATCAGCTGAAGTGATTACTTTAGGCAAGCATAATAAAAATTGGTTTAATTGAAAAAATTCAAAAACGTTTGGTCGATCGTTTATCATTGTACTAGTTTTCCTTAAGACTTTCATATATTACTCAGTCATATTTCTACAAAAAATGAAAATTTCCAATCGAAAACGGAATAAAAAAGAAAATAATATTTTCACTCCAACATTACGTTTTCTACCGGCAGCGTTCCCTTGTCATTGAACTCGGAACTTGTAGAGGAGAAATATCGAAAGCCTAACGAAAAGTGGAAAAACGTTGATAATAATATCGTTCCGTGATAAGGTCCATAGCGGTACGTTATCGGTACTCGCCCCGTTGTTCCGTTAACCAAAGAGCGTAATTGACAACTGTTCCCATAAACCATGTTCGTTTCAATGGACTGTCTCTACGAAATAATAATCGATTAATACAATTTGAAACAATGGAAAAATGTTACTATTCGAAATGATAAATTATGTATTTTATATGCCTAGTCTATGTTTTGGAAAAAAATCATTCCGAAACGACGATAATTTTGGTGCTTAATAAAGAGATAAGGTTTTACGCCAATAATGTCACACTGTTTCGGTACACCGAGATAACCATTTATTTTTTGTTTATTTTGTGGGCTTTGAAAACGTTTTGATAAAAATTGTAAAATGATTTCTGGAAGCTGAGACTACGTACACAATTCTAGTGCTTTAAAGTTTTTTTTTCGATTTCTTCGTTGGTTTTCTAGTGCTGTGTCTTAGTGAATTTGTGTCATAATGGCAGACCCGTTGACATTTTTGCGGACGTATAATATTAATAAAAAAGAAATCATAATTAAGGACAATCACATATTATTTGGTGACTTGTCCTGGCCAAAAACTGTAAATACAAATTTCTTAATGTATGGGTAAGTAAACATATAACTATTGTGAAATTGTCAACGCAGACAAGTACAGTAAATGTTTTTTTTTTCAAGTGCTGTATTGTGTTCAGCTCAAATATATTTTTAGTAGTTGTCTGATCAATATAGTTCTTAAATATTTTATTAATGTGTGCTATTGTGTTTTAGTTCAGGAAAAGATGGTGCACCAAAAGAGTACTACACGTTAGAATGTCTTTTATTTTTATTAAAAAATGTAACTCTTACACATCCAGTGTATGTGCGACAAGCTGCTGTAAGTAATTTAGTGTTGAGTTGCTTGATTAGTTTTAATTAATCTATAATATTAGGCAGAAAATATACCCGTTGTAAGAAGACCTGATCGGAGAGAACTTTTAGCTTACCTAAATGGTGAACTATCTACTTCTGCTAGTATTGATCGCAGTGCTCCTCTTGAAATTCCAACTCAGGTAAATTTATATATATATTTGAATTTCTTAATTTTTTAATTTTCATGTTGCACTATGATTGATGTATAAATTTATATTTTAAACAGGTTAAACGTAGTGCTGCTGATGATGTACAAGAATCTATTGCCAAGAAACCTCGTATGGAGGATACATTACAAGTTCTTAGGGTTAAACAGCAGTTGGCTGCACGTCTGGATGCTCCAAAAGAGTCTGCTGTCAATGTTGATAATATCAAGTAAATTTTATTGTTACAATTATTATTTATTTTTACTCATTAGCAGCATTTTAAAAAGTGAGCTGTAAAAAATGTTCAAGTCTTTAGCGTTAAGGTATTTATTGTAGTATTCAGTTTATAGTTATATTTTAATAATTAAAGTTATTATGAATTTGCATTTTCTTTATTTGAATAGTAATTACTTTAAATTAAGGAAAATGTTGTTGAGTAATTTATAATATTTGTAAATACTTTCAAAAAATGTTATTTGTAGATCCCTTTCGGAAGCAATGTCTGTTGAAAAAATTGCTGCAATTAAAGCTAAACGTTTAGCTAAAAAACGTACCACTATTAAAGGCCATGATGATATTGGTCTTGGACCAGATCTTAGAGTAATGTTAGATTTTGATGTAGATATTACAAAAGATATTATTAAAAGAGAAAGAGAATGGCGAACTCGAACAACTATCTTACAAAGCAATGGAAAAGTAAAATAAATTTTTAAATATACTTACCCACCAATTTTCATTATTTAATTTAATTGTATTAAAGGTTTTCGGAAAGAATATTTTTGCAATACTTCAATCGATTAAAAATAGAGAAGATGGTAGGTCTCGTCCATCACATAGTATGGCAACAACACCACGTGTAGCACCTCCTAAACCTACTATACCACAGCAAACTGTTTATAATCGTTATGATCAAGAAAGATTTATTAAATCCAGAGAGGGTTTGTCTATTTTTTAAATGTTAGTTTAAAGAATTTGTGATGTTAATTAAAATTTTCGGTGTGTAGACACGGAAGGTTTTAAAATTGATACTATGGGTACATATCATGGTATGACATTAAAATCTGTGACTGAAGGAACAGTTCCAAAAAAACCAGTGGCTACTGTCACTCCTGTTCAACAATCATCGCGACCAGGACCACATGTAAGTCAACTAGTTGTAGTGTGGATTATTTTATTATTAAATGTATTTTTTTTTAAACACTAATATTTATTGTTTATTAAATTTAAATATTTATATTTTAAAAGTTTACGGAAAAGGAAATTCTGGTAAGTTGAAAGAAGTATATTATAAAAATATTGTGTTTATAATATATTATAGATAAAATAATTTTTTTATGATGTGGCTTAATACAATTTAGTTGTACAAAACACTAACTATTATAATTTTCATTGAAGTTATGTTTTTATTAGAATATAAAATTAGGTTGAATATTAGGTTGTATAATATTGGTTAAATCATTAATGAAAGGAAAGATGTTTTTGTTTCGGTCCTTCATATTTCAAATATTTAGGAAATATTAGTTCAGTTTTTTATTTTAAATTTTATTAAATTTTATCTTATGCTGTATTCATAAATTATTTACTCTCCTCGACTTCTTTTTAGTTGAATTGAATATTCAATTTTTATAGACTAGTTCATTTTTCCTCAAAAAACTTAATTTGTTATTAAAAATATTAGTAAATATTTTATTTTGAAAACCATCATCAATGTTTTACTCTATTTCAGCGGTTCTCAACCTGAGGGCCCCTCCTAGGTAGGCATGATAACATTTTAGGGTAGGCATGAATGTTTTTAAAAAGCATCGAAACATGAAAATGTTATTTTTGATTATTTTGATATTTAATTGAATCACAATTGATTGGAACCAAGCAATGCCAGTTCTTTCATTAATTTTTATCAATTTAATAATAATTAATTTAAAATTTTATATTTAAGAAATTAAATATAATATTATTAGTTTTAGTTAATTTAAATCATAATAATGTTTTTTATTTTTAACAAATAAATTCATAAAATATTTAAAAAAAATTTCATTGATTTTCATATTATCTATTAATTTTTGTAGTATCTATTCTAATATTAAAGGCATGCAGTATTTATTCAAATATATAAATTTATATTTGTATTAAATATAATTTGATCTTATTATAGTGAGGGGTAGTGTGACATCAAAAAATAGTATGAAAGGAGGCATGTACTTCAAAAGCTTGAGAATCTTTTATTCCATTTTTGTTACTCACTCCATTCTCGAAAACCCATCAACACTGCACAATTCCTTTCATAAACGTTATCTTCTATGATTGCTGAAGTCGAAAAGTCATGGACAATAGGTTGTGAATTGTATTGTCCCATCGTTTTCTCTGTGTGCACATACATTTTTATTTTTTTGTGTATTGTGGTTATTTTGTTCTGTATTATTATTTAATAAGAAAACGTAAGAGCCCGTAAACATTCACATTACAAAATATATTGTTATAGCGTGTCATTTAAATGATTTTATTTCTGTAACCATCTGTATACATGGCCATCGACAAAAATAAGTAATGTTGTTTGTCGATAAATGATGACCGATCATAAAACATCTTGCACTGTTTGGGCGGTTCTGTATCCATACTTTTGGAATTGAACCTTTATAGTTATTTATGTTTTTATCTTTCTAAAATTTGATAAACTTTTTTACTTCTGTTATATGCTATTTTTGGATTAAATTGATTTAGCAATTGTTGAAAAGAAACTATTTTATAGCTGAAGGTCTTGTTTGATCAGTGATGAAACTACTGAATTATAATAAATATATTTAGAATGTTCATTTTGTCTTTCATCTTTCAAAAAGATAAAATTAAAATCACATAATTCGTATAAATTATAACTTTCTAAATTTTCTATATTATCAGTCAATCAGTAGCTATGAATACAGTATGTGAAATAAGTCTACAAAATGTTAAATAAAGTTTGTACACTACAGTTTTGTAGTTTGTCTTTTTGAGGAAACTATGAAATGAGAAATTTATTTTCTACAGTAGGGAAATTGATTGTACTTTTGTATTATACTTAATATTTAAAAAATATTTTGAAAGCATTTTTTTTTTATTTTCTTAACTACAGGTTTTGATAATAATTTTTTTTAATTCCTTATATTTGCTTAATCCTATTTTATTTTTGTTCTTTACAAAAATAATACTTTCTACTGAAATAATTTTAACTTTTTTAAACTTTTTAAAAATTTTAAAATACAGTATTTGATTTAATTTGAATTCCAATTAAATATAGGCCAAATTAACTGCTTCTCAACAAGCAAAACAAAGAGTCTCAAGAACTCCAATTATTGTTATACCTGCTGGGCAATCGTCATTGATATCTATGCATAATGCTCGAGAAATTTTACAAGATCTGAAGTAAGTTATATTTTAAATTTTTATTTAGACTTCTAGATGAAATTATGTTTTTTTGGTTAATAGCTTTAGTTTATCTATTTCTCTACTTAATTACAGGTTAAAACTGCAGTTACTATTAGCGTATATTCTAATGACTGATATTTTTATATTTATTAATAATTATAAGTTGGTATTTCAAATGTTGTTATTTACCTAGGTTCAATTTTTAAATATAATAAAGTAAGAGAAGTAAGTTTAATTTGTCAATATTGCACCTAAAATAATAAATTCGATAATTTAAATTTTCACTTAATTACAACATAAGAAAAACATAAATTAATACAATTTCTAAGTGTTCATAAAAAATTTGTTAAATAATTTAAATTTACAATATTTTACGAAAAACATTTTTTTTTTGCTCAAAAGTTAAATACATTTTTAATTTAGTATTTTATACTTATTTTTTTTTAAAATAACAAATTTAAGTTTAAGGAAAATTATAAGTGTATACTTAGTCTAGAGTAGGGATGGTGAATCTTTTGATAACCACGTGTTAAATTAAAATTTTTGGTCTGATTAAACTTGATTGACCTCTTTTTCTTTTTTGTTGCTTGGATAATAATTAATTAAACATATAAACATAATTATAAACTTTACATTATTTATAAATAGTAATATAAACACATAATTTTAAACATTAAAATAGACAAATTTATAAAAACTATACTTTAATAATTACAAAAATTTGTAAAAATTAAAAATCAAATCAAAATTTTTTTTAAGTATTCCCTGTCAGAAAGTGGTTTACCATTTTGCGCAATGCAATGCGTTTCAGGAAAACTAGTGGCTGATAAATTATTATTTTGTTAAAACGTCACTTTAAACTTGTTTAATAAACTTCTACAATGTTTTATTTTTTGAGAAAGCAATTCCAATTTTTCTTCAGGTGATAGAAAAAATGTATTATTATGAATTTTTTTGAAATGTCTTTTAACATTGAAACTGTGGTTTACAACTGTTTCATTACACAAGCAATATAATACCTTATAGTTTTTAACTATATTACAATTCACTGTCCATTGTTCGTGGAATAATCTTCCATTTCCACTTGTCCCCGGACTTAGATTTAATTTTTGGACATCATTATTTTATATATTTATAACAGCCTATTGATTATTTTATATGAATTAATAACTTTGGTGATATATTGGTAAACAAAATAATAATAACCAACAATTTAAATTGCCTAGTTAAACATGTGTTATATTTAAACCATGTGAATAAAAGTGAGCTAGCCCAAAACCATAATGAAAAGGTTGGTTAAAATAGTTGTCGTATAAGGTATCTGAAATTATATCTGTTGACGATTGTACATTGTGTCTTATGTAAACACGATAAACAAATGTCTTCGCACATATTGGCCGTAAGGTTTGATAATCAAATCATTTTTTTTTTTTTTTATTACAGAATATAATAAATTAAAAATTATTTTAAATTATTAGTTTTTATGGAAAGTGAAGTAAAATGTATGAATTATATTTAAATTGGTGTGTCATTGAAATAATTTATGCATGTAACAGACTAACATACATGACATAGGTTCACTTTTATCTAGAGCTTATATTATATATGATTATATTAGTTTCCATTCTGATTTAATCTATTTTGTATTATGACTTCGTCATAAGTATATAAATAAAATACTGTAACTTATGTTATACTATCAAAACTTTGTATTTTATGATGTACTTTATTTTTATTATTTTGAAATAAACAAAATATTATTTTTCAAAAGATTTGTTTCAATTGAAGAAACAAAGCAGAATGGAACAAAACGTGATAATGAATTGCTTTTACAACGTCGTAAAGATGGAGGTATGACGGTGCCTTATCGTGTGATTGATAATCCCCAAAGACTGACACAAGGAGAATGGGACAGAGTGGTAGCTGTATTTGTAATGGGACCGGCATGGCAGTTTAAAGGTTGGCCATGGGATGGAAATCCTGTAGAAATTTTTTCTAAAAGTAAGCCATAATGTATCTCATATAACTACATATATACTGTAAATTTGTTTAAATTAGTATCACTAAGTTTAACAAATGTTTTGGTTTCAATAGAAAATAGATGTACATGTAAATAAATAAATATGTGATAAATAGTACTACTTAGCAAGATAGTTACTGTTAACAAGCGATTTTTATAATAGTCTGCCATCGACTGCCAACATTTTAATAGTTTATTTCTATATTTCTAGTATTGATTTAATTGTTTTGTTAGTTTCATCACTTTACTTAGTAGTTTCTTAAAAATTTTAAATTTTAATTTAAAAACTTTTTAAAAACGATTATTTGTTTGTACAGGATCTCTTAGAAAAATAGGAAATCTTGAAATAACTTACAAAAAAAAAATTTTCTATCAAATTATTTTTATTTAAAACAGAATCTACATTATATAATTTCATTTCTGGATTTTAAATTGATAAGCATTATTCAGATTGAAGATAAATGGTTTTAGTAGTGTGGATAAAACATTTTTATTATAATTTTTATCATTAACACCCAAATTATTCTCATTTTCTAATCCAGTGCAAAGAATCAATGTTCATTGGATAGTACCTTATTTTAGTGGAATGTAATTAATGTAAATTATAAAATAATGTAATTAATCTAAAAAAATATACTTACTTTATAGAATTTATAAATTATTTATGTATATTTACATAAACTGTATATTTTATACATTTTAAAACATTTTTTAGTCATAACTAGTAAATAATATAATGAAATTAATTTTATTTTCTGGACCTAGTTCATTTCTTAATTTTATCTTCTAGATTTCAATAAAAATTATTTGCTGACCTCTGGTATATAATATATATTTTTAAGTTATAATTTATATTTATGTATATTCAATGATACATAATTATTTTGTATTATATTTTATTATAATTAGTTTTATAATTATAAAACAAAAAATACATTAATAAATATTAAATTAAGGTTTTACTGTAATTAACTGCAAGTTTCTGTACAAAGAATTGATAAAAAAAATGTAAATATTTGGTAATAACTAATTAGAATCTTTATTATTCATTATTTTCAGTATGTGCATTTCATTTAAAGTTTGATGAAATGAAGTTGGATAAAAATGTAGCCAAATGGGCTGTTAATGTTTTAGAAATATCAAGGACCAGACGCCATTTAGACCGAGCAACACTCATGGTATTCTGGGAAAAATTAGACAAGTATGAATTAATGATAAAATATTGTTATTTTTTAGTATTCAACCTTATGATTGGTTTTGCAGTTGGATATGGGCTCTCTATCCTTCCCTGTTTCCAGCTAACCTTTTCAAATTAGTGTAACTTGTAGTTCTGCATCGTAAATCATTTGTTGGATAGTTGAAGTTTTTAGACATTCTCTATCTTTTTTTTCCTTTTATTGTTTAATGTTCCATCGTTTTATTTTGATGGTTTTGAGTATATCTCTGCGTTCTTTAATTTTTCTGAGTATGCTTTCGTTAGTAGAGTGTCCTATTCAACTCACTCTTAGCATCCTTCTCCAACATAACATTTCAAAGCTTTCGAGGATTCATTATTCTGCCTTATTTAGTATTTAGGTTTCACAGCCTTCTAGTGCCACACTCTATACATATATTTTTATGAAGCTTTTCCTTATCATAATACTTATGTTATTGGAGCATAGTAATTTTATTCATAAATACTGACTTTGCAAGTGTGATTCTAGATCTTTTTTCTTTGATACATTTGCTTTCAGGGTTGATTGAGCTGCCTAGGTATTTATAATACTCCACTTACTCAAGCATTTTGATTCCCTGATTGGATATTAATTTTACGAATTCCATTTAACTTTTGGCATATTATAACTTTAGTTTTTCGATCAAATTTTATTATTGGAAACATCTTGCTACCTCTTATAGCGCTCTTTCCAAACCATGCTCATTATTGGCTAATAGAGCAACAAAATCAGCAAATTTTATGAAATATATTATTTCTTCACACACTTTTATGCTTATATTATTTTGGACAAATTTTTCTCTAATTTCTTTAATGGGCTGTTCAATATAAATATTAAATAGAGTTTTTGAAAGTAAACATCCTTGTCAAACACCCTTCCTAATTCTAACTTTCTCTGTTTTGTCATTTGTTTTTATTGTAATCTGAGTATACCCGCAACCCCACGTGTCCTTGCTTATGGATGTAAATCATTAGTTTTTACTTATTTATATTCAATAACATCCAAAATAATAAATAAAATATAAAATTATACAAATTAGGTATCTACTGTCTAAGACTGTCTATAAACATTAAATACTAAAGATCATTTTTAAATAATTAATTTATGTTCATTTGATTATTTTATAATTTTAATATTTATGGTTATAATTAGTCAAATTGTTTTTAATCGTATTGATTCAAATAGTTTTGATTATTCGAACAATTTTAAAATAATTAAATTAAATCAATTTTTCAAATAATCGAATGATTCAATTATTTTATTGGATTATTTCCATCATTAATTTTAACCTCCATGTGCACCAGTATATGAGTATATTATACCTGTTGCTCAATAATGCACTGGTTATAACATTTTTGGATCGGTGTTAACTCATTCAGTAGCCCAGAAAGATTTCTACACCTCACGCACTTCTTGCATTTGTGTGTATAATGTTTCTTCTTCGTTCTCCAAAGTACGGAAGTGTTTTGGAATTTTGTCTCCACGGAATATTTTGCCCCAAAATGCATTAAAATGTGTTATACATATTGACTTTTACACAATAATTTTGTTAAACAATAATCCTAGATGTGTATTTAAATGAATTGATTATCTTTATAATCTTCATGGTGATAAAAAAAAAATATCAATACCACTCATTTTCGTTGCCAAATTATTTTTATGTTTAATTATGTACAATACATGTATACATTTTTAATATATAAAACATGATAATTTTTTTCATTTTACCACGTGTTTTTAAATAGTTTTTCAATAATTTATATTCCCTACTTTAGTCAGTAACTTTACAAATAGCCAATTACACCTAGCTTATATATATATTATACTTTATAATATTTATAATATTGTATAAGATTTATACTAATTAAAACTATCATTATTTACTGTACCAAATAAAATATATTGTACCAAATATTTTTTTTGTTTCAGACATATTATGAAGTGCAAACCAAACTTAAGATTTTAGACACAAAATAGAATTGTTGACAATTTATTGACTTGTGAGCTTGTATTATAATTTTTTAAAAATTATTGTATTTCTCATTATTTAAGCAATTAAATAATTAAATAATTTGAGAAATTGTTTATTTTCGTTATACTTTTATCTTAAAGTATATTAAGTACAATTTAATTTTTATAGTCTGTTTAAAAGAAAATAATATTTTCCAAATTGTCAATATAAAGTTATATTCAATCTTGTATTGATGTCATGATGTGTATTTTCCGTCTCTTTAAAATTATTTTATTTGCAACTGTATTACATAACTTGTAAATACTGAAATTTATCATGATAATTATATTACCACGGGAAGTACTGATTTCTTTCATACTACCATATGTTTTAAAATAATAAACGTTGTTTATCTATAATTTTAAGTTGATGTCAAAGTATTATAATAAATTGAAATAAATAAGTTTTGATATTTTGAAATGGTCGATCGTATTTTATTAGTTAAATAGATAACTAACGATTTTAAAATACCAATCGGGATTAAACTTATTAACGGTACAGTAACTCAGTCAGTCATATAGTATATGGAGGACGGTAAAGTCATTATATATACTATAATGTAATATAATATGTATTATAAACTATTTAATACCTACTATTAAATTAATAATTTGGTTATTTAGAACAGTTGGGAAAAGTAACTACCATGTTATATGCTTAATTGAGGGTGGAGTGATCAGTGATCTCTTATCATTTATGAAGAGGTTTTATTGTTAAATGGTTTTACCCAGATAAATCGACCAATACTCAAAATATCGGAAAAATACTAAATCGACAAAATAAAGAGTTGGAAATATTTTCATTTTTTTTTTAAACTATGAAAATTTGTTATTCAAAGTAAATGCTTTTTGTAAATGCGGATAAAAACATGATTTTGTTAGTAATAATATTGATAACCCTTAAAATAAATGGGTCTTAGATGATAAGTTTGGTTATAAAAAACTTTATGATTGAGTAATTATTTACTTAAATTCATTTAAGATATTATAGTAATTGTAGTGAGTCTTTCCACGTGCCGAACGTGCAATGCGAAAAACGAAAACAATGTAGGTATCTGGTGGTTTACAAGCTGTACGGTATAGTTATCGATTAGATTACTTCCTCGGAAAGACTGATGGTCTAGGACCTGTACAGTAACGGGTCGATGATATGGATACCACCAATATGATTGAAATTACAAAAACCTGGATGACCAGACAATACCAGCACATACCATAACATTAAGGAGTATTGGAAAAAAAATTGGAATACAAAAAGGCCTTATAATTACGAACTTGTCGAGAGACCGAGTTTTAAGCTTCCAAGGAGAAAATGGTCGAAACTCAATTTCTTTCATTGCGGGCAAGGAAGGTCCAACTACCTAATGAACAGGCGGAACCTGGCAGATTTAAAACCATGCGAGGTTGACGGAATGATCCAGACAATGAAAAATCTCGATGATGAATGTTCGGCACAATATTTCCCAGGTTATGAAAGGTCTACATGAACTGGAAGAGGACGCTACCCGATAGCTGACCGAGTTGGAAAAATATGTGTGATCCTTATTTTCATTAAATTTACGATATTTATTTATTCATTATTAGCTGTAATAGACATATTTTATAGCTGTTGTTACCTCAATTTCTAGTTTATTTTTGTTTATGTTTGTTAGATATATTGTTAACACTTGGATAAAACCAAATGAATAAATAAATAAATTAGTTAGATTGGACTCATTGAAAAGTTATTCTATAGAACACTTTGATTTCAACGATTCAACTATAGCGTTATTAAATGGTCTTTAGTGAGTAATGATCATATATTGTTTTCGTACAATAAGTAACTTAGATGAAGTATGAATATAAAACAACGTGGAAGTACATGAGAAAAATCTATTGGTGTGTAAACCCTCAGATGTTGATGAAAGTTAAATAATACGTCAAGATTCAAGAGCTCCCTACACAAGTAAATTTTTAGCTGATGAGGTGGATTTATAACCTAGAGAATATTGAGTTTGTGTGATTGATTTATTGTGAACATTTTTATCGTAATTTTTAATTGCGAGAGACTGTTTTGATTTTTAAGTCGGTGTGGAATGCGAGGATTGAGATGTACCAAGGTGATGGAAGTTATTTGCCGTAGGGAAATTGACTACAAGTTTTGGACGGTTTGTATTTAGGATAGTGTAGTGAGCTTGACTTGAAAATTGATTCAGTACGTTTTAAAGACGCAGTCCACATTTGTAGCAACATTCACTACGTTGATCCAACGTAGACGAACAGTTTAAGAAAATTAAATAATACTTTAAGACTAGGTTTTAGATTCTGAACGGAGTGAAGAATGTATTGATTTTACAATGATGTGTGTTTTTTTTTTTTTTTTGTGTCTGTCGACACGATTTGGGGCAGTAAAAATGCTTCGATTGCCTTATGTAGCAACTTGTCTGAAAGAAAAGTGAATCTATTTGGTACTTTGGGGGGTCAAAAGTAAAAAATTTTCAATATTTTTTAAATGCGACGGGAAAAACCATAAAAAAATTTGGGAAAAACGGGAGTTTTTACGCAAAACCAGTTTTCGACATAATCAAATTTTTTATTTTACTATAACTCAAAAACTAATCGATGTAAATACTTGAAATTTTCACCAAATGTTTAGATTAGCATTCTCTATACACCATTAAATTTTCAAAGTATTTTGACTTTTATTGAGCTATTTATAGACAATTGAAATTTTCAAGTTTTTTAAGTATTTTTTTTTTAAATAACGATAAAAATTTTTTGGCTGCCCAGAAAATCTTGAAAATTTAATACAAGGTTCCTTAACTGATAAAAAAAAAATCTAAAATCGTAAGTCACAATTTTTTTTTATAAGTGATCAAAGTTCCAATTTATACGAAATATGTAAAAATCACGATAATTTGCAAGTTATTTTGTAGATAAAAATTCATAAAATTTTTTTTTTCATACTTAAGGTTCAAAATTTTAACACTAGGTTATCTATGAGCTACTCTTAAAAAATCTTTAAAAAAATTTCTACCGGACTAAGAGGAAAAAGTTGTATGACTGTTTGAAATTTAAATATTTACGAAATTGCATAAAATAGCGATTTATTCTTAGACGATTTTAAATATTTGTTATAATTCAAAAAGTATAAGTCGCAGATTTTTGAAATTTTTACCAGCTGTTAAGATAGGTATTTCCTTTATGTCATATTTTTTTCAAAATATTATATTGATTTTTAAGCCACTTATAGGCATTTAAAATATTCGATTTTTTTACATTTTATTTTTATAATAGGTGATAAAAAAAATTTGGCTACTACAAAATACTTGAAAATTTAATCGAAGATTCCACAGAAGTAGTTCTTAATGTCATTCAAAAATTATTAAAATCCATAGGCACAATTTTTTTATAAGCGTTTGAACAGCGAATATTGACATAAAATTACATGTAAAATATAATATAATGTATAATATTCTATACTGACAAACTATGTCGCTGTATGCAATTGCCAACCCATCCTAATTAAAAAATATATTTATCGTTTCAAAATAAAATATACTTTTTACAATGTTTATAAATAACAATGTATTATATCCAAGACAAACATATGAACTCCGTTCAGAATCGTTATTCGTATACAATGATATCTATCATTGCATTCAAATTTAACAAATCCATTATAATAATGACCTATCCTATAAGCGAGGTGCACTCCACCCCTAACTGTACAGCAGAGCGAGGCCCATCCGGTTTTTTTAATATATTTTATTTACTGAGATAGACATTTTAGTAGTTGCGCACATACACGTTAACTGCTTACTTGTAAGTTAAATCAAATCTAAATTATAACAACACTAAATCCCTATTTATACACAGATATTTAGACATAGTGCATAAGCTAGCCAAGAACAAGGAAACGTATCAAGGCTTTTTTTTGTTCCAGATTAATTAACAAAATAATATTAATACTTCGAAATCCTTGCTTATGCTAATAAAACTATATACTAGATTTATATATTAATTAATAATCCGTTACTCAATATGAGTATAATAATAAGTTTACAAATAGTCGTTTTGACACGCTCAGTGTTAATGGAGTAGATTTAGGACAAAGTGATAGCGGTTTCAGTTAGTACATAATACCCGGATTACTACAATGGTTTACAATAATAGTATACCTATTTCAATACCGTAGATCCAGATAGATTTTAGTATTATTTTTGTTCATTAATAATTTCATGTTAACTGAGAGTTGATTTTAGAATTGGCCCATTAGGTAAAGCCTAGTATTTAACACCTTTCTTTTCATTTTTAGATATCGCCCCAGATTTATTTAATATTTACATACCGGGCATTCTCAAAGATACAAATAGGAATATAACTACGTACGCAAACGATACAGCTAAACTGGCTTCTAACTCAGACTTCATATTTGTCTCCTTTGCCCATCAAACCCATCTTGGACTAATAAACACCTAGGCAACCCACTGGCGAATAAAAATTATCCTCGATAAATTATTCAATGTAATTTTCACTTTCCGTAAAGACGACTCCCTTCCACTGCAACTGCAAGGAGTTGACATTCCTAAAACTTCTCAAGTAAAATATATAAGACTTATATTCGATAAGCATCTAACCTGGGGTCCTCATCTATAATCTAAATGCCAAAAAATAATTAACCGTCTACACTTACTTCGACTTATACTCAAATCAAAAATGTCAATTTACATAAAATCAATTTTATATAAGTCCCTTTTAAAGCCAATCTGAGCTTATGGGATGCAAATCTGGGGCTGCGCCAAACCTTCCCAAATCCGATTAACTCGGGCCTTCTAATCAATCTCTCTCCGACTTATAGCCTCAGCTCCATGGTATATAACAAATAAAGCACTACATAAAGACCTAAAAATTGACATAGTTGACCAACTAGTCAAAAATTACTATTCCAAATTTCATGTGCAACTACGACACCATACAATTCTATTCATCTCACATCTATCGTTACATACTATTCGATAACCCTCCACGCCGTCTCAAAAGACGATGGTGTAGAGATCTCCTTAATTAATTAAGTGTTCATGCTCTAAAGGGTTCTGTAAATGGATAGCCTTACTTTTTATTTAAATCATGCCATGTAACGTATTCTTGTCACATTTGCTTATTGTATAAAAGATACAAATTGTAAATATATATTTAATAAAAAAAAAAGAAGCGGACTTCAAGTGATACGTTTGTCCAGTATTAGTCTTAAATATTTAATTTGAGTCATAATAGGAATTTGGGCATCTAAAAAAAGTAAACTTCAGGTAAGTTACTTTATATTAAGGAAAACGAAATATAAAAGAATTTGTCTGCATTGATTTAAATCTTCCATTTGGAGGATCATTTTGCTATTTTATCGAGATGTACATATTTAATAGTTTAGTGATGTTATTCTGGGATTAGAAGAATTTGAAGAAAGAAAAGCTATGCCAATACGGTGAACTGAAATATAGAAAACGAATAATAAATGAACAATGTATAAATATATATATAATGTACGTATAAATATTTAAAAGTTGTTATAAACGTTAAAATCGCAAATGTGCACATGTAAGCATCTATTATTTATTTTTTATTTTTATTTTTAGAAGAAAATATACAATCTATATCTTAAGACATAATAAGTATATATGCGATAAACGAACAAAAAAAATAAACATGAATTAAATAAATTTGGGGAAAGTAGCCATTGATGACACTTTCGACTTGGTTTAAATCTTGTGTGATTTAATTATATGAATTATTGTTTTTTTTTTTTTTTTTAATGTTTATATTAAAAGTAATAAATCTCTGCACCATTTAAGTGTAAGCATCTAACTATAATAGTTAGCGTGATAAATAAAAAAACAAAAACAGAGCCGTCTGGGTCTGAAGTATTAGATGAGGTATCAAATGACGATTGGTTATTTGATGTAATGGAAAGATATCGGTATAGATATATTTTATGAATATTAATTATTTTGGTTACTTAAGTATGCCACGGATCTTACAAACATTATGTTCTAATTAGCTGCTATGTCTTTATTGGACGTTTATTTATCGACCGGACGGTGTATATCAATTCGGCGATCACAACACTGCTATTACGTTGTGTCATTCTCTTATACGTTTTCTTGACCGTGTCATGACGTATTTATATGCTTTCATAAACTACTTGCTATGAATAATCTACCGAATTTACTAATTATTTAATTCTGTTTAAACATATAACAACCGTAAAAGAGCAGTCGCGGGGACCACGGTACTTTCATATTCCCATGTGATTTGTTTATTAACTCGTAACGAAAAAAACTGTTGTCACGCACTCCAACGATTCCTACAGATTGAATTAAAACGTTTGCAGTTTCCAGTGCGGTTTAACTCTGCAATAGCCATCAGAAAATCATTGAGGATATCGCTTGTACTTTATTTTGAAAATCCCACTTTATCAGTTGGCCAGCTGAATGTGATCTGCTCATGCTTTGGAAAATATTCTTATTTATTTATGTACGCATCAGACTGAAAAACTAAACATACATATTCAAAAATACTGTAATAAACAAAATTAAAACGGAACGTTATTTTGTCAGAATTATTTTGAAGAAAATTAAAAAGAAAATTGAAAAAAATTATATTATTGTAATATTGTTATGAGTTTCCTTTTTTTCTTCAGTTTTGGATGGAGGCGAATAATTAATATAAAACTTTTAATATTGTGTTTAATTATTTTTGCAATATTATACAGGTTTGATTATAGATACAAAAAATAATAGAACTCATAAAATCAACAAATTTAATGACTTTTATCAAAATGTTTTATTCATATAAGTTAATACCGTTGATTATAAACAGTAATAATATTTATAGCCAATGGTTGTATATAAATTTATCGTCACTTTTCGATTGTTATATAATCCGATGATGTTTCTGTTATTGTATTATAAACAGTATAGTTTATCCAAAGAATTTTACAATACAAACTCACAACTATCAATTTATGTGATATTTCTATGATAAATACTAATATATTATTGACGTAGAATTCGACAAATAGCTACATTTCTAAAGAGAAATAATACAAATTTGTTCTTTTAATTTAATAATTATTTAAATCACCTATACTTAAGAATAAATGAACGAAGAAAATAACGAAAAAATGTTTCATGTTTTTTTAGAAATTTCTATATGTTCCTTCACTTTCAATAACTTAGATAAGGTTTTCAAAAAAAAAAAAAAAAAAAGAAGGAAATTAAAGGGACACATTCCTTGGAATTGATTCCGTGCTCCCAGGGAAAAAATTACTTATGCCTTATATTGTTGCAATGAACATGGATGTAAAACGAACTTCGCTATCGTTCAATAAAGTACTTAACCAGATACGTATTTTATATAACAATTGTTGCATTTGATTAAAATAAGGTTGGCTAATATCGTAGTGACTTTATATATTCGGTTACTATGCGACATCAGAAATTACCTGATACATAATACTAATTATATACAAGCGAAGGAAAATATATTTCATTTATTAGATTCTCTACGGTAAAATTGCCACGAGTTTATATTTTGAAAATATCGTTCGTCGTCATATTTTGTTTTTTAGAGCTAATCACTTCAGTATATTCTAGTATATTTTCTACATATTTAACAGTTTTATTTCTGCATAAGAATAAATATCGAAGGGAATATGAGCCAATACGAAGAAATCAACGGTAAACATTTTTATTTACATAATAGCGATAAATAGAACACGAAAATTACAATTACGTACTAATTATTCGTGTAAAGCTGCCGCATCTGAAGCTTCGAATAGCAAGACTGGGTACGTGCAAGACAAGAGATTCATTATACGAAGACCCGTTAACAGATACCCGATGGACCGGAATCCACAGTCGTATCAATGGCGAACACGTCAAACGCACCAGTCACCGATCACTACAGTAACGACAACAAATATTTTATACATCATTGACCAAAAGAAATACTATTTTAAACGATCACCTTAGACGATGACGCCATCCTCCTACCGAGTGAATCCATGTGCGGTAACTACCAAATGGAAAGCTAATAATTTTTCTCTACCGAAAGGAGATGCCATTAAACTGCATACTTCCAAGAACGCATGGGTTCCTTCGTGCCTAAAAGCGAAAGACACGAATAACTATCAACCGTTGAGTGAAGAAGACTTGCAGATAGAAGTAAATAATTATCTCATAGTAATTCGCATTACATATGTGACATAACAATATGGCATCGAACAAGATCATGTGCAAGATTACTTTCTGTTAATGTTAAAATATTTTATTGTTTTTGAACAACTCTATACGTAAATAAGCATAATTTTTTTTTTCTCATCAAGGATATCCGAAAAAAATTCTTGTCCATTCTCAATAAATTATCACCGGAAAACATGATCCCTTTGACGGAAACCATTATGACTGTGCCAATCGAAACAGAAAAGTGCATGAACACAGTTATCGAAATACTATTTCAAAAAGTATGTTATTCATGAAGTTTATGTACATTTGTGTATTAAATGATTTAATATTTGTGTTTGAATCTTGTGCAAATCATTTCCAAAATATCTACCTTTAAGAGCGAATGCTATTTATATAGTTAATAGTTTTCAAATGCTGTTTAGGCAATAAATGAACCAAGTTTTACTCCACAATATGCATATATATGCACGGCTATGCACACGAAAGAAGTAAAACAGAACGATAAGAAGTTAAAAATATCGTTTAAAAAATTATTGACAAAGTGCTGCCAAGACAGGTTGAATCAAATGCGTGTCCATGAAGAAACTTTAGCCAAAGAACGTCAAGCAATTGAAGATTGCCAAGATCAAGTAAACGTCTTATTAAAATCTTTTATATAGCTTCAATTGATTATGAAACCATTTCTCTCGTCGTTTTATTTTTATTTCCTTTTTCATTTTATTTTCTCGTCTTTTAGTCGTTTTACAATAAGAATAACATTTTACAGGGTGTCAAGGAGCATCTGAAATCAAAATATGATCAGGACGAATTGGCTTACAGAAAAATATCTGTAGGAAACTGCAGGTATGAATATATTGAAATAGAGAAAAATTATAAACCTCGGCTGTACACCGTATTTTTTTGGATTTTTAGATACATGTGTGAACTTTACAAGGTAGGTATATTAACGAATCAGACTTTAGAAACGAGTATAAATTACCTATTGAAGTCACCGAACGAAGAAAACCTTGAATGTGCATGTAACATACTGAAACACACAGGAAAATCAATAAGTCACGTAAGATAATACATAATACATGTTCATATTTTACACAATTATAAACGTTCGATCGTTGAAACATGGTAAAAATATCAAATTTTGTTGTAATATTTATTGATTGGACTATAATAGATTATATAATTATAGAGGGCTACTTTTAATAAGCTTAATGAGTACATATCTGCGAAATACAAGACTAAGATTCCAACGAGAATACGATTTATGATACAAGACATCATAGAACTTAAGAACAATGATTGGGTACCAAGAAATGCTCGTCCCAAACCGGAGATATGTAACACAAAGGTATTGTTGAATATAAAAAGAACCGGATGGGCCTCGCTCTGCTGTACAGTTGGGGGTGGAGTGCACCTCGTTTATAGGATAGGTCATTATTACAATGGATTTGTTAAATTTGAATGCAATGATAGATATCATTGTATACGAATAACGATTCTGAACGGAGTTCATATGTTTGTCTAGGATATAATACATTGTTATTTATAAACATTGTAAAAAGTATATTTTATTTTGAAACGATAAATATATTTTTCAATTAGGATGGGTTGGCAGTTGCATACAGCAATATAGTTTGTCAGTCTAGAACATTCTACATTATATTATATTTTACATGTAATTTTATGTCAATATTCGCTGTTCAAACGCTTATAAAAAATAATTGTGCCTATGGATTTTAATAGTTTTTGAATGACATTAAGAACTACTTCTGTGGAATCTTCTATTAAATTTTCAAGTATTTTGTACGAGCCCAATTTTTTATTTTTTATTTTTTATCACCGATTATAAAAATAAATTGTAAAAAAAATCGAATATTTTAAATGCCTGTAAATGGCTTAAAAATCAATATTATATTTTGAAAAAAATATGACATAAAGGAAATACTTATCTTAATAGCTGGTAAAAATTTCAAAAATCTGCGATTTATACTTTTTGAATTATAACAAATATTTAAAATCGTCTAAGAATAAATCGCTATTTTATGCAATTTCGTAAATATTTAAATTTCAAATAGTCATACAACTTTTTCCTCTTAGTCCGGTAGAAATTTTTTTAAAGATTTTTTAAGAGTAGCTCATAGATAACCTAGTGTTAAAATTTTGAACCTTAAGTATAAACAAAAAAAATTTTATGAATTTTTATCTACAAAATAACTTGCAAATTATCGTGATTTTTATTCATTTTATACAAATTTGAGCATTAAGGGCTTATAAAAAAAATTGAGTTAACCGATCACCGATATTTTTAAGTCACGATAAGTTTAACTTATTATAAACCTAGTATAAAATTTTCAAGAGTTTTTGCTCAACCAATTAAATTTTATAGATGTTTAAAAACAAACATTTTACAAAAATCGAAAATTTATATTGTCTATAAATAAGTCAAAATATGTCAAAATACTTTGAAAACTTAAACATGAATAGAGAACGTCAATATAAAGATTTGGTGAAAATTTCAAGTTGTTGCGGTTTTTGCACAAATTGTGCCTATGGATTTTAATAATTTTTGAATGACAATAAGAACTACTTCTGTGGAATCTTCTATTAAATTTTCAAGTATTTTGTATGAGCCAAATTTTTTTTATCACCGATTATAAAAAAAAAATGTAAAAAAATCGAATATTTTAAATGCCTATAAGTGGCTTAAAAATCAATATAATATTTTGAAAAAAATATGACATAAAGGAAATACCAATCTTAACAGCTGGTAGAAATTTCAAAAATCTGCGACTTATACTTTTTGAATTATAACAAATATTTAAAATCGTTTGAGAATAAATCGCTATTTTATGCAATTTCGTAAATATTTAAATTTCAAACAGTCATAAAATTTTTTCCTCTAATTCCGGTAGAAATTTTTTTAAAGATTTTTGAAGAGTAGCTTATAGATAACCTAGTGTTAAAATTTTGAACCTTAAGTATGAACAGAAAATTTTTTATGAATTTTTATCTACAAAATAACTTGCAAATTATCGTGATTTTTACATATTTCGTATAAATTGGAACTTTGAGCACTTATAAAAAAAAATTGTCACTTACGATTTTAGATTTTTTTTATCAGTTAAGAAACAACTTATAAGAAACCTTGTTTTAAATTTTCAAGATTTTCTGGGCAGCCAAAAAAATTTTATCGTTATTTAAAAAAAAATACTTAAAAAAATTGAAAATTCAATTGTCTATAAATAGCTCAATATAAGTCAAAATACTTTGAAAATTTAATGATGTATAGAGAATACTAATATAAACATTTGGTGAAAATTTCAAGTATTTACATCGGTTAGTTTTTGAGTTATAGCAAAATAAAAAATTTGATTATGGCGAAAACTGATTTTGCGTAAAAACTCCCGTTTTTCTCAAAATTTTTTAGGGTTTTTCCCGTCGCATTTAAAAAATATTGAAAATTTTTTACTTTTGACCCCCCAAAGTACCAAATAGATTCACTTTCCTTTCAGAAAAGTTGCTACATAAGGCAATCGAAGCATTTTTACTGCCCCAAATCGTGTCGACAGACACAAAAAAAAAAACACACATCATTGTATAATCAATACATTCTTCACTCCATTCAGAATCTAAAAAAGAATATTTAAAGGTTAAATGTTTATTTAAATTCTTACATTGTTTTTATTCAGGTCAATATACTTCAAAATTCTGAATCATCAAATTTGACAAAGAAATGCTGCCCTAAACAACTATTGCTTCCCAATAGTTCAAGTAATTTCGAGAGTAACAAATCATTGTTATTACCATGTGTGGGAGTAGTGATTGAAACCACAGAAAATAGCCATTCATCGGACGCTGGAGATATTGAAATAGAAGTAAATTTTATTAATTGAAAAACGATATATTTTTGAAGTATAATTCTACGTGTGACTAACGATTTCACATATTATGTTATTCTGCAGGAATTCCAGAAGAAATACCGATATATTATTAACAATATAAATTCGGAAAATTTTGTATCGATGACGAAAAACATGATTTCGCTACCAATAAAAACAGAGGATTGTTTGAAAAAAGTAGTTAAAATTTTATTTCAAAAGGTATATAAAAAAATAATCGAACTAAATCATACACATTTAAATATACTATAAATGTATGAATTATTTGTTATTTTTTTAACTGTTTAGGCTATGGATGAACCGAAATTGACTCCTCAATATGCACATATTTGTTCGCTAATGAAGGACACGGTAGTGCAATCAAAAGATGAAAAATCCAGTACTTCGTTCAGAATACTTTTGATTGCAAAGTGTCAAAAAGTGTTCGAGGCGATGTTCAACCGTAAAAAAATTGTAGCTAAGGATCGCAATGAAGTCGAATCCTGTAAAGATAAAGTATGAACGATTCTCAATAACACCGATTGATGATTTGACAAATAATAATATTATTCTTTGTGTATATATATATTTTAATGTGATATGGTTGTGTAACATTACAGGAAATGCGAAAACTACTCCAATCGCAGTTCGACCAAAAAGAATTGGATCATAGGAATCGTTCTATTGCAAATTGCATGTATATTCACAAACGATATATATATATAAAATAATTATTATCAAGAGATAAAAGTTGTAAATAATTTTTTATCTCATAATTTTTAGATTCATATGCGAACTTTTGAAAGTGAACATTTTAGTACCTCCTATACTAGAAATGTGCGCGACGCGACTCGTACAAAACTTAAATGAGATATCAATCGAATGCATGTGTGTTTTACTGAAAAACGCCGGAAACGCATTCGATATTGTAAGATTTAGTGCTAACAATTATGATTGTAAAATATATTTTCGATATTTCAGTGTTAAATATTATTTTAAATACAAAACATCTATTGCAAAACACATACGTTGAAACTATTAATTTCAAATTTTAGAGTGGCGTAACTGAGAAGCTACATGAGTACTTGATTGCACAAAAACAAAAATTGTCCTCGAGGATACAGTTTATGATTGTGGATACGCTAAAGCTGAATAATATCGATTCTACACGACGTAAGAGCTGTGATAAGTCTCAGTCACAGTTTGATTAGAGTAAGCAATGAAGTAAAAAAATCATACGTGTAAATTCAGATTATCGGTGAATTATTTAATGAAAACTTATCAGAACGTACCCCGATGAAATTTATACAAAATATACCGGATAAGCTAACAAACCGAGGGCTTAATAATACTTTTTGCTTATTAAAAGCTGATAGAAAAAATTAGAATAAATAATTGTCTTCCTTAAATAGCATGTTATGTATAATTAACAATGAATTCTAACGTGTTTGTATAATTGTCACAGGTATGCAATCTAATAAATATATTCAGAAAACTGAAAAAATATGGTTTTGGTTAACGTAGAAATGTATTATAGGCGTAGTAGTATGCTTCTTAACAAATTTGTCGACCTACGTGAAAAAAATTGGGTTTTGTAGTACAAATAATTACTATTAACCGATACATTTGAGAATGTATTTGTGGACACCTTCGGTTTAAGTGAAAACCAAACTTAATCATTAGTTATTACTATTCGTATTTTTATTTTTCGTTAAGAACAGGATAGAAATTATGCGTAGTATACACTTTTTTTATCCATGAAAGCTTAGGATATTTTTACTCTTTATTTCAGAGTAATTCGAGCAGTTATTTTTATGATTTTGAAGAGTCATCAAGCTATTTCGAAGAACTGTCAATTTTATGAGTTATTATTATTTATTTTATCAAATATTAATAAAATATTCGATAGAATAAAAAAAAAAAAATCATAAAAAAATTGTAGAGTGAAGTTAGGTATTTTCGTAGCAAAGGCAATTTCGTGATATTATTTGTTGAATGTATAATGTAATTTCTTATTAAACGATTGACTTGAAAATTACATTATATGTATCTATATAATAGTAAATAAATTACTGTTTTTTAAGAATCAATGTAATTTTCAAGTCCATCGTGTTAAAAGGAATTACATTGTACGTTCAACAAATAATATCACGAAATTGCCTATGCCACCATGAAAATATTTTATTTTACTTTACTTGGAAATAGGTTGATCACCTTTCGAAGATTCAATATATTTTTCGATTCGCTATGAAATAAAGAGGAACGCTGAAAACGGCAACAAAATGTAATTAATTTTAACAGTATTCACTTTTGATATTTTTTAAATATCAAACTTAATCATTTGAATTTGAATTCCTAAAACGTAATTTGTCAAAATGTAAAATGTCTGTCTATATAATCCAGATATAAAGTAAGT
>JASXSY010002723.1:0-16099 GCA_034509805.1 Sipha maydis
ACAAAAGGAGCTGTCTGGTTATTTATATTCCGTTCAAAAACCAGACAGCTCCGGAGCTGTCTTGTTTTTGCCCTGAACGTTGGTTGCTTTGAACATCTCATGATATCCGCCGCGCAATATTATTTCTTATATTCTCACTAATATCTAAGCTAACGTTTTACACGAGCGTAAATCGTAATCGATAATATGTTATTTTAAAAATGACTTATCATTATTCATTACGTTTATACGTTTACTTATTATTATTATTATGTGATTTCAACATTATAATACTGTTATTAAATATTGTTATACATTTTCTAGTTAAAATTAAAACTAAACATATAGTTTAAATTTATTATATTATTTTCATAAAAAATTATAGCCATGTTATACAGAAATATTTTTATAAAAGGTCTTAAAATAAAAATGTTTACTCAAAAATATTTTTATTTATTTTTTATTAGGACATTTTTGTTGAAAAACAATTTTTTTCAACTCATTAACATCTATACTACACAATATGCTCATTTTTTTATGTTTTTGGAATATAATATGTGCAATTAATATATTTAAATAATAATAAAAAAAAATGTTCAATATTTCAAGGCAAAAAACCAGACAGCTCCATATTTTGAGACTTTAAAACACAATAAAGTACAACTTTAAAATTAAATTTTTTTTTTCTTTCTTACCAATTTTTCGATTTCAATGTGATATACAACTTAAAATATTTTTAAAAAAAAAAAATGGTCACTGTGAATTTTAAAATTAAGTTTTATGTGTCTCCTGAAAAGTTTCAGAAAATGGAGATGTCTTGTTATTGCACTGACGCCTTCAATTGAAGGGTTCAGTGCAACAATCAGATAAGTCAACTTTTTCAAATTACAGGAGCATAAAATGAATTTTGGTATACTTATAATAGAGATATTAAAAAAATTTCAAAACCATTTTGAAATAGAAGTATTGACCTATAGTAATATATTACTTCAAAGTATTAGCTTTAAATCATTTTTTCAAAAACTCTGTATTAAGTTCAAATAGGTATGGACTTTTGTGGTTTTTACACCAAATACAACCAAATTAAAATATGTACCCTTAAAATGTAAATCATTGAGGGAAAACCATAAATTATTTAAAGCTCAGTATAACTTTAAAAGTTTTAGATATGCATTATGATGAAATTCCAAACGTAACTTAAGTATTGTGTAGCAACAATGCTGAATAAAATAAAATTTAATAATTTTTTTTTGTAAATTGAACACTTTTCATCCATAAAACACAGTCAAAATAGTAGTAAAACTTTCCTGAAAAACTATTATATCTTAAATAGAATAGTTATTGTATTAGTACATAAGTTATTCTAATTAGGATACAACATAATTATATGTTAAAAAAAAAAGAAACAGACAAATAAAATATATTATTATTATTATTCATAGAATCAACTTGTACATACAAATATTGAAAAAATAAAAAAAAATTATTAATTATTTTTATAATAAAATATTATAAGTCCATAAAATAATAATATTATTCAAACAAAACATTTAACAATGATTAATATAGTTATAACTTTTGATCATCACATAGTAATAATCAATAAAAAAAATAAAAAAATATATTTAGATATTAATCGAAAATATAAAAATATAATTTTTTTTCTTCTTATATTATAATACTATATATTTAAAAAATGGAGGGATTATCTAATGTAACCTAAAATACATCATAAACAAGAACTTTGAATTGTATTTAGACTTCCAATTGGAGAAGGATGCTGAACCAAAGTAAGAATCATAATCAAATAGGGATCAAGTCATTTTTATAAATTAGAAGAGGAGCCGCTTGAGGAGAGCCCCACTAGGAACTGGTAATTGCTCTAATAAAGTTAGTAGAATAGGAGCCAAAGGAGATGAGTGATATAATACGAGATAACTAACGATTCTACATTTTAAACAAGACAACATTAAGTATAAAAAAAAAAAAATCAAACAAAAATATAAACAAAAACTGCTCTCTTCATGGTTGCACATAGGGTCCAATTTCCCTTTCAATATATTCATCCATATAGTGTCCGGTGTTGCACAAAAAGATCAAGAGGTCATGTTGTTCATAAAGGCGCTGAACATTTTGTGCAATTATATGGGTAGCAATAACTCGTTCTGATCTTGATATACCATCTCTAATCTAGTAAATTTAATAATTTCTATTATATTTCAAATTAACTAAAATAAGTTTAGTGTGTTAATTATTTACCCTGAGGTTATTGCGCACTTGATTGAACTCAATTGAAAACTGGTTTTCAATGTAAGTTAATTTTCCTGAAACAAAGCATGGCTGTATACTAAATATCGAAAAATAATAGCAATTGAATATATTATAAAAATTACACCAATAGATGTTATTTAACATCAAGCAAAATATTAAATTAAATAAACATTGAACCTAAGGCAAAGCAGTCAAATATTTAATCAGCTAAGTTAGCTTAGATGGCAATAAATCCCAGATTTTCCACCACACAACTGATTTAAAATATGATTATAAGTTTTAGTTGTTGCAACATAGTGAAAAATTGTTGTCTATTATATAACATTTTTAATTCATAATTACATGTACACATGATTATTTATTTGTAACGAAACCTAGTTATAAAATAAGTATGGTGTAATGTAAAAAATATACTATACAGACACAAGCAAAAAAAAAAGAAGAAAACTGTCGATCATAGTCTAGGCATTACAAATAAAATCAAAATATAATACACAGTAGCTTTAAAATTGTTTACTAAGAATATAATAAAGTATCAATCGTTTTTAATTAAAATTAAAATACACACAAATTTACTTAATCATCTCTTAGATACTATTGAACATAAAATCATAACACATAATTATAAACATTTAGGACAAAGATGCAACATGAATAACACACATCAGACTTTCTCTGACCCACTAAGAAAATCCCATATATTTGGATGTCGTCCCATTTGCGCTAATAACATTGAATGAAATGATTCCAAGTAGTTATTTGTACGGTAGTCTTCTGCAAAAACACTAATGAACTTGGGACCAACCTGAAAAAACCAGTAATGGTCAATATATCCAATTAAAAATTTTTTCATACCCTGCTCTTAGAAGAACATACACCATTGGAAACGATACATTCTTAAATACCACGTGAAAAGTCAGAAAACTTTTCAAGTCTGTTGGAACTGCAGGAACAGTTTTGAATGTTACGTCAATTCCAACCATTGTAACTGTGGCCAGCTCTTCTCGAAATCTTCTAATTGCATCCAAATTTGCAAAAATAACTCCTTCGCTTGTTCCGTTGACCACTAATTCTTGCTGAAAGAATGCCGATGGTGGTGTTTGAAGAGTGTTACAGTAGATAGCATTCTCTGGTCGGATCAATGCTTCAACAAGCTCATGAATACTCTCAGATATGAGACCACCATTTGGTTGACATGATCTACGTATCCTCTTCCATCTTCTTTGACCCTGCAGAAATGTATAGTTGCTAGCAGCTTCTGAATGTCTAAAAAAAAAAAATGAATCAAAATAATGATCATTGAAGGGGTGATTGGATATTTATTTATCAGTTATAAACAGGTGTGAACCCTTTAACAAATAGATAGAGACATCATAAATAGATATAACTCAAATCTGATTAATTACAATATTATACACAGTACAAATAAATATTCAAAAATAACAAAACAAGAGAAAACAAATTTAAACAAAAACAATTAAAATATAATAAATTACAATTAGTACATAAAATAGTAAATAAATTATGTATTACAATTTATTAAGGCATAATAAACATTAAATTTAAAAACTTCACGAGACATAAAGAAAAAACTAACAAAGTTTGCTATTTTATTTGCTAACATTAATACTCGTGGAAAATATGATGCTATAATTAGAGGTAAAAAATGGTATAAAAAATATTTTATTTAACCTAAAGTTAATTTGACTCGTGTAAAAAGCCAACCATTGATAGTAACTCAGGGCGATCTAAAATACCAATAAGTTAATCATATAAAAACATTTGATCGCTGACTTTTCTTCTAAGTTCACAACATGTAAAACCTAACTGGGTAGATTGCAGAATATGAGTCTATTGATAGATCAATATTTAATTTGAAACATATAGATTTAGTATATTTATATTGGACATTTTCTAATAAATTGATAAAGGTAGTATAATCAGGAGACCAAATTCAAGCTTAGATCTAACGAGAGAAACATTTAACAATTTTAAAGTATTGATATTTTTAAATATAGGTGTTAAACTACTAAACCACTGTTACTGTTTTTAATAACCTAAAAGGCTAAGAAATTTTATCATACTACATATCAGGGGTGGCCAACATGAATACGTTCGAAAGCTACATATATATATGCAATATCAAGAGCCAAAATATTTGTAAATATGATTTATAATTTTACATAATATTCATCTAATAAACTAAAAAAAATAGTAAATATAAATTTTAAATATAATTACCTAAAAAATTTGGTATAATGTTTAATTTTTAATTTTTTTTATATATTTTTGTTTATTAATCTGTACTGCATTGCCTTATATCTATAGACTGACAAATGATATCGGTTTTTTTAAAATTCTCTAACTCAAAAACGAAAAACCGCAACAACTTGAAATTTTCACCAAATCTTTATATTGACGTTCTCTATACATGGTTAAGTTTTCAAAGTATTTTGACTTATTTATAGACAATTTAAATTTTCGATTTTTCTAAATTTTTCGTTTCAAAATAAAATATACTTATTACAATATCTATAAATAACAATGTATTATATTCTAGACAAACATATCATCTCCGTTCAGAATCGTTTTTCGTATACAATGATACCTATCATTGAATTCAAATTTAACAAATCCATTAAAATAATGACCTATCCTATGAAGAGTCGCCCTTCACCCCTAAGTGTACAGCAGAGCGAGGCCCATCCGGTTCTTTTTTATTATTTTTTTACTTTAATTTTTTATATTTTATTTATTATTCTTTAGGTGAAATTGAATGAATACCAATATTTATTATGATTGTTTTATAATGAGATATGTGAATACATATATGTACAAAAATTGTTTAATTTTTCGTATTCACTGAATGACATCGTTACTTTAATTTTTATTAAAACTTTATTTTTCGTAAAATATATCGTATATTACTTAACATACTTTTATTTTATTTATATTTTCAAATGAATTGTATAATTTGCAAATGATAATAATTAAATAGCTTTCTACCTACTAAAATGTAATTTTAGATTCTGAACGGAGTGATGAAATCTATTGGTTTTACAATGATGTGTGTTTTTATTTTTTTTTTTTGTTTATTTACGTTTGAACAGCGAATATTGACATAAAATTACATGTAAAATATAATATAATGTAAAATATTCTAGAATAAAAAACTATGTCGCTGTATGCAACTACCAATCCATCCTAATTAAAAAATATATTTATCGTTTCAAAATAAAATATACTTATTACAATATTTAAAAATAACAATGTATTATATCCTAGACAAACATATCATCTCCGTTCAGAATCGTTTTTCGTATACAATGATACCTATCATTGAATTCAAATTTAACAAATCCATTATAATGACCTATCCTATGAAGAATCGCACTTTACCCCCAAGTGTACAGCAGAGCGAGGCCCATCCGGTTCTTTTTTAGATTCTGAACGGAGTGATGGAATCTATTTTATAATAATTTTTAAAACCTTAAAAATGTTTTCATACAAATAATTTTTCTTGCACATTTTAGTAATTTGAATATTATTAATTTTTTTTTTTTTTTTAATACAACATTGATTACTATAAGATTTCTGGCTCCCACACAGCGCTTTCAACCGCTGCCATATTTTAACATTACGTGAGCTATCTATGTATATTTAATCAATGATGTAACCATAAAAATTGTAATAATAAAACGAAATGTTTGTATAAAATACAAGTTTTTACTACAAATGAGGCCAGCAAAATTATCAAAAAATAATTCCGCTGGCCCGCTGCATAAAAAGGTTGAAGACCCCTTATGTATACTGTCCATTCACAAAGTTTATTTTATTACAGATTGTTGATTAATATTAATAAATATTCTCTATTAAGTACACTATATGGTTACAACAGATAATTGAACACGTAAAAGTTATTAGGCTTAAAAAGAGTACTGATAAAATTCAAAATAAACATAAAAAAATTCAACATAAATAGTAATTAAATAAAACATTGTATTTTGAAATATACATTTAGGAAAGAACCTCATATATGATTAAAATACATATACATTAGTTCTTTATATTTAGTTGGATTCAACTTTTAGAATATATAATGAAGAGGTTACTTATTATTTAAAGAAAAAAATTACATGATATAATTATAAAATATAAATATGAAAATATATTTGTTTCTAGAAATTATTATTGCTGAATAAATTACACATATTTTAAAGTATCAGATACATATTCATTATAGTAAAATAAAAATTATATAAAAAAATTATTCACATCAACATTTTAAAACTAAATTATTTTAACAAATTGTTTATTATAAACATTGAATATGGAACCAATATATTTGTTTATTCACCAAGAAGCAAAGTTTGTATAATCATGTGCCGCTTTTCATCATACACAAAGTTGTTATTTTTGAACAATTTGCTTTCAAAAAATGGTTTAAAATCATGTACATCTATTTGTTTTACCTGTAAAAAAAAAAAAAATAGATTGATAAATTCTTAACTCATTTTATTATTAGGCAATTAACAAAAATTACTTACTCTGTCTTTAAAGTCTTTTTCGTGTATTTCAATTGTATTAACAGAAACACCATGTATACCTCTAATATAAGCTAATTGATCATTAGCCATTTGATGTAATATAAAGTACAATAGTTCTGTTATATCTTTTTTGAATGATAAGTATTTTTGGAATGTCTAAAATTAAAATTAAATTTTTTATTTAAATATCTTCAATTGTATTAGTTATAAACAGTGCTCATGACTTATAGCATTTGCTTATTTTTATAATTTGACATAAAATTTAGCAGTTATGGATGTGTATGTCATGTTATAACACGTTCAATTATGAAATATGAAAGTGCTTTTTTCTGCTTCTTAAAAAAAATGCTTATTACCTGTTTTTTTTTTTTTTTTGATAATTTTTGCTTTTTTTTGCATATGTCTGCTTAATTATAAACAATGATATAGGCCACTGACTTCCCCAGATTTCTTTTAACTATTTATAAATAAAGTTTACATTTTATTTTTCATAAAATGCCTTGGAAAATCTATAAATAATAAGGTAAAATATCTCGAAAGTCAAAGTTAAACTTTTTTTTATAATATAAAGATTTATCTGATTTTTTAACTAAAAAATTATAAAATGGACTACATTTTTAATTTTTAATACTTTTTGTAATCTTTAATTTTAAATTCAACATAGTTTCAAAATATATCTAGTACTTTATTGTGTTCATGTAAAAAGAAAATTTAAAATTTTTTGCTTATTTTTCTTATTTAGATAATTTTTTTTTTTTTTTAAATTAAAAATCATTGTTTAAATTTAAGTTTTTTAAATGCTAATTTGAGTGCTTATAATGATATTTTTAGTTGCATTTTAAGGTGGTTATTTTAATGATTTTAATTGCTATAAGTCCTGAGCCCTGGTTATAAATTAATAAATGCACTTACCTTTCTCATTGTTTTCATAACACTGTACTTTTGGGTTTCGATAAACGATTCCAACATTATACGTATAGCCATATTAACATCATCTTCTTGAACATAATCTCTTAAATGTATTTTTGCATTAGCTTCTGCCATACGAATCATACTTTCAATATGACGCACTGTAATTGGTAGACTTCCTGTCATCTAGTAGATAGCAATTATCAATATCAACAATTTAACATATATATATTAAATGATTACCATAGATTCTTGTCTCAGTTGACTATACATTTTAGCTACTTTGTCTTGGTCCATACGATGGAGTTTAGGATGGATGTTTTGTTTGGAATAAACAATATATTTTTTTAACAAGTCTTGGGGGATGGGTTCTAAGTCAGTAGTAGAAAATGGATTTCTTAAATCGCATTCCTTGTCCTTGTTTAGAGGATGATTACGCATATGTGACTGCACCACAAATGTTGCAAGCTGATTGTCTTTAGCTTGATCAACTTCGTCTCGCACAACACATAATACATCAAACCTTGACATAATGGGTTCTGATAAATTCACCTAAAATTTAAATTAATGTTTAAACAAACTGTTTAGTTTTAACACAACAAAATTATTCTCTAACATTTTCTGAAAAAGTCATAGCAGGATCATAACGGCCACCAATTGGATTAGCAGCAGCCATAACAGAACATCGTGCCTGAAGTGAAGTTACAATACCAGCTTTAGATATAGAAATACTTTGTTGTTCCATAGCTTCATGAATTGAAGTTCTATCGTGGTCGTTCATCTAAGTATTTAAAAAGTTTATAAGGGAAATGTATTGCAACAAACAATTTGCATATTTAATAGTTAATACATACCTTGTCAAACTCATCGATAATACAGATTCCTTGATCTGCCAAAACTAAAGCACCTGCTTCTAATGTCCATTCTTTACTTTGATGATCTCTTTTGACATAAGCTGTCAGACCAACCGCAGAAGCGCCTTGTCCAGTTGTGAAAACGGCACGTGGAGCTACTTTTTCAATATATTTTAAAAATTGGGATTTGGCTGTTCCTGGATCTCCACACAATAAGACATTAATATCTCCACGGAGTTTATGTTTGCCACCTATTTGAAACATTTTAACATAATACCCAGTTAAAATTGAATAGTAATTATACAATAAAAAAAAATATTATATTAATATATTAATTACAAATTAAATATTTGAATATACCTAAAATATTGATGGTTATTATGTATATCATTTACACAAAATAATCAAAAAACTAAAGAAATTTAAAATTTAAATGACAAGTAACACAAACCTGGATTTTTTGGTTCACCACCAAATAATGCCAATGCCAAACTTTTTTTTATATAATCGTGTCCATAAATAGATGGAGCAATAGATGCAGCAATACGTTCACCAATCTTATGATCCTTTGATAACTTCAGTATTTGAGATACATCTTCATCAGTAAGAGATTCAACTATATGTTTATTGTCCTTGACAATTAAATGATTAGCCATGATGACAGTAGCAAATACTGGAAACCCATTTCCTGTGTTTAAAGATCCTTCATAAGAGTTAGAATAAATTCCAGTTACATCTATTTCATCGCCAGGTTTACATTGATCACACAGATCAGCTAATAGAACACAGTCTTTGCTTCTTGGTATACGACCAGGTGGTATAGTACCAGGAGATTCTTGTATGGTAATCCTTTGGTAATTTCTATACAAAGTTTGTTCCATATTAACCTGAAACAATAATAAATAATATCATAAATTATCAGAAGCAAAAGCTAATTATAATATACTAACCATAAAAGGTCCAGTACTCTGACACTCGGGACATGATCCGGGTTTAATTTCTTGACTTTGAGATTGTATAAATGGACCCAAAACATGACCACATTTAGAACAATCATACTTAATAATACTAAGTTGAGGTAATACTCCAGTAGTTGAAGTTACTACACCACGAGTTCTGACCAATTGATTCAAATGAATTTTCCTAAAAAGTACATAAAAAAATTAAATTATTATTAAAATTATAGTTTGTAAATGAATTACTTGAATGTACGAATTTCTTCTATAAGTGGTAAATCAGTTATCCGAACAAAAATTTCAGCAGTAACTCTCCCATATTGAGGATACATAGAGAGCACTTGTTCTTTAGCTACTTCATTAAATATACTGATCATTTCTGAAGGCGCTTCAGGCAAAAAAAGAGCCAATGTATGTTGTTTATTAGCCAAATTAGTAAATTCTACTTCTAAGCTACATAAATTACTCTCGCACATCCTTCTTATTTTATCTTTATACAAATATGAACCACTTTCAGTGACATCATTACGAATAAAATTTCTAAAACGGTTTGCAATCTCAGTTTTTGGGCCTAACATTGAAACCCATTCAGCAACTGTATGTCCTTTAGTATCTTGTAAATTTTCAATAGATTCAATCATCTAAAACAAAAAAATAAGAATATTAATTGAGTATTACAAAAATACAGGTATGGAGCATATTAGCAATGCCCCTTTGGTAATATATTATTATATTAACAACTAACATTTTGTTAAAAATTAATTTACTAATAGTTTTATAATTAATTTAAAATACTACATCTTTTAAAATATTATATATAATAAAATTAACATTTTTAAATGGCTAATTTAGGAAAATTTATACTATCAAGTCAGAAGTAATGAAAATTGAAGCAAAAAATATGATTGTAATTTTATACTATAGTAAGCTTTATATATATATTATAAAATATTTAACATTGCCAAAATGCTCAACAAAATGTTTGAAGATTTTAAGTTTATACTTCTTCATCTTGCTCATCATCAACAATAAAACCAGTAGCAGCTCTTTCAGCCATTCGTCGTTTTTTTCTCGAGGCCTCGTCATCATCATGTTCATCTGAATAAAATATAGAATTAAATCATACAAAGTAGCTTAAAATCTCAATTTATAAAACAACAAACCATAAAGTATGCCATCAGCATCCCTCCTTCCAGTTCCTTCTTCCAAATCACGTCTTTGTAGTTCTCTTTCTGCTGCAGCTCTTGCACCTGGACTCATATTATCATATTCATCTTCATCCAACACATCACCATCATAGCGATCAAGAGCAGGTATTGGGCGATAGTCCCTGTTCAATAAAACAATTAAATATTATAATGCATCCCATTTAAAACAAATCATATAACTCACCTTTCTAAGTTATCGCCAAATAGTTCTTCTCCATCTTCTTCTTCTGGATCGTCAAACTGACTCAGACTAAGTACGTCAGCTTCGCTCAGTACCTCATCATCTAGATTTCGCACCGGTGAGGTATCTGCACCATCTTGCATGAAAGGCTCGTCGAAAGGCTCCGGACTTTCGGTATCTCTCTACATATTGTATTGCAAAGATTAATAATACATGTCGATGGTAAAATTAAAATGTCGTAAAATTGTTGACCACTTACGTCAGACATTTTACTAGCGTTGTGTTTTTTTGAATGTTCGTTAATCGACACACGTTACGCAGGACTTCAGTCAACAAACGAGAAATAACACAATTAGCACACATTAGCACAGTTCCGTGTTAGCTGGGTTCCACCACCGCTCATCACTCGTTGTGGTAAACAATTGAAATGGCGGGAAATGATTATGCGGATGTTGAATTCGTAAATCGTCATATATCGGACCCAACGTTCGTTCACAGTTTCAGCGGCGAAATGTACAATTTTAAAATTTCGCCGACTAGCAGTTAATGGCTGCCAAATGTATTTTAGTAGTAATTAGTACTATATTCGAATACTTACATTGAATTTAATAAAATTTTATATTTATATTCTTGTGTATATATCGAATATTTCTGTACTCGAGTGAAAATAGAACACACTTGTTTTTGACTCGATATGTAACGCGTATAAAATAATTCACAAAGAACTCACGACACCAATACAATGTTATTAAAAATTGATTTTAATTTGATCGTTGTATACTAAACAGATCATAGGAAGTAAAATACCAATAGTTAATACGTGCTTAATTAGCTGAATTACCTGGCTTTGACCCGGAAATGTACTATTTTATAGTTATATTGTTATTCAAGTAGATATGAAAACGAATTTTCAAATAAGCCTACATTTTTAGGTTTTTATTTTTTTTTTCTAAAAAAAAAACTTAGAATAACAATAGAATAAAATCAAAAAACGCTAATTTATAATAATAATAATAATTTATATAAACGCTATTTTTCGTATCCAAATTTTTATACATCATTTAAATATCATCACACACTTCATGCAAGTTGAAATTTTATCTAAATTTAAACAACGTATTTGAAATATAAATCTCAAAGTACAGTTGAAATACAGCTAAATTAGTTTTACTATAGAATAATGCCTTATATTTAATCAGTTTTTAATTAAATTAATTATTTATAATGAATGTATCTATAATCACACTGAAATATAAAATAATGTGCATAATTTGGTATTAAATGCATGCACTTTAAAATTATCTTATCTATGAATGCTTATTAGATTACCCATCTTATTTAACAGTCCATTTTACATAGACTTTTAAATAATTATGTTCTGATTTTCACTTACTTTTTATCTGTCCATTAATGTCAGTATTATGTCAATAATATTACAATAAGAAAACAGTCTGATCTTTTCAATTGCAATAATCAGTCAAAAAAATTCCATTTCCTAAATTATAACCTTATTTTCGAAAAGCTCCACTAAAAAACGATTTTTATTTAACTTAACTTTATTTAAATCGACTTATTATTTCAATTGCATTTATTTTATGGCTTATATTCATACACTTATATACTATGTTTAATTTAACAAAATGTATGTATGACAATACACAATTTTCTTTTATATTGGTTATTAAGTGATATGAAACTTGGTCAAGTTAATAATATTTGTAAATTCAGTTAACTATTTATGTATTTTGTTAATAATTTAGTTATTTAACATAGAAATTACATAAATTAAATTAAAATTAATAAATATTGTTAATTAAACTTAATTATAAAAAAAGGACATAAGCATAAGCATTGATTATAGAATAGAATGATTCTATAATCAATGCTAATACCTAATACTTTCATTTTGAACATAAGAAACTTTCAATTTAACCATGTTATCTTGTAATTCAAACTATAAGTATTTGCTAATTTAAAATAAAACACTCCGTTCAGAATCTAAAACTATTTTAATTGACTAACTATCATTAGTTTGAAACTAGTACTTATTGCTTGTATTTTGACCAAAAAGAGTATTCAAAATTAAAAAGTTATTCTTATGTATTTTAGATAAATTTTTATTTCAATATTAATTGCTTGATTACTATTTCATAGTACATAAACAATAAATAGCAAAATAAGACAATTGTGGATAACTTTTTTGAAACTTACCAACTACTTTGTTGAATTAATAAATTATTTTAAAAAATATAAGGAAATAAATAAATACCTACAAAATGCATGTACATAATTAAAAGAAAAAAATTGTTTATTATAAATATATTTATATTATAATTATATTAATTACATTTACAATTGTTATACATAATTAAAATGTTGATAATTATTATTTACATAAATGTATAAGTTGTAGTAGGTACTTTTATATTAAAATATTTTATATCATTATAAACTAAAAAAAAACAATGTTTAGTACCTAACAAATTATATTTTTTACTTGAACTTCAGTCATTAATATATTAAAAAACGATTAGGTTTAAGTTATATAAGGAAATTTAAAAAAATATAACAAATATAACTCATGACTGATCCCTAATATATAACTTATATAACTAACTTAATATTATATACTTCCTATTTTAGATATATTACATTAATAAGATAATACAAATAGGTAATTACTGTGTATTTAACATGTTAAACTTATTGGATATAGATGTAGTAATGGCAGATAGCTGGTCATATTCAGTTTTCAGTCTATAAACATGATGTTGAATGAAAATCCACGACTCGTAACATTCACGAGGGTACGAACAGTTAAGGCCAAAGTATGATTTAAAACAAGCGTCTAGTGCTTCTAATGAGCTGTTGAATGTCCAAAGTTGATTATCTACACAAATATAACTTTGACTGATTGAGGATAAATCTTCACCAACTAAGTACACAAATGGCTGAATAGTACAACCAAATTGAAAATATTTATTTCTTCTTTGAATAATGTCTGATTCTATTTCTGAAATATTCTATGAACAATAAATATTTTATTAAATAATGTATTAAACTAAAATGTCAATTTTTTTTTTAATTTTAATTTTAGATTGTACATAAATATTAAAAACAGGTGTGACATAACTTACTGACACAACTTTGACAAAAGAAAACAAACAATTATTAATTATTTTTAAATTATTAACAACAATAATAGTACTAGGCCAGAGGGAAGCCTATGAAAACAGAATTGGCAATTGGGCGATTTCAGCATATAGCATTAGTGCAATAAAATTAGTTTAAAATATAAAATTATATCAAAACTGTTCACCTTTATGAATTTGCGAGAATCTAATTTGCTCCACAAATCTTTTGCGTGCTTATCTTTAACAGAGGTTTTCCTCACATTAATTATTATATTAGAAACCTCAGTCCATTTTGTAAGATATGCTTTCCAATCAGGAAACAATGTTTTCTAACTAGGGTAGTATAAAAAGAAATCTTCGGAAATCTACAAAACAACATTAGGCATTAAATGTAAATAATTTTGGAAATAAAAATAAAATTGATTAAACAAACTTACAAGCTCATGACTTCTAGGACTTTTCAAAACAATCCAGGATTTAAACAAATCATTAAGGTTGTGTTGTTTAAGATTAGGAAACTCAACTTTTCTTATTTCATGGGTTAATATCCATTTTTCTTTTATATCTTCAAACAATGCAGAATGTCCTTCATTTTTAAGCCGCTCCTTTGCTTCTTGAATATCACCTATATAGATTATTAAGTACAAAATATAAGTAACTATAACCATATGTGGATTTTATTATTATTAATTATTAAGCTATTAATTAGTGATCCATATATGTTTAGTTTCATTAAAATTCCATATTTTTTTTATAATTAACATTTGAATTTGAAAAAACTTTAAGTAATATGATTTCAAGTATTTTTAGTAAGTTATCATTTCATTATAATCATTTTTGATATTACTACCACAAAGAACAAATATAACCGATTTATTATTCGGTTATATTCGTTCTTTGTGGTAGTATTCTTGGTACTATTTTCATAGTACATATGACATAGGTACAACTTATAACCTTTAAATTATTTCATTTTTCTATTCATGTAAATGAGAAAAATTATTTTCAATCGAAAAATAAAACATATATTATGTAAAATAAACCGATTAATATAGTTGGTTATGTAGTAGGTAATATATAAGTATGTAGGAATATATTTTTAAATCGTATCTCTACAAACGTTATGCAAAATTAAAAAATTAAACAATCAGTGTATAGACTCGTATGGATACTGTTGAGATACCTAAGTACTTAATCAAATTTGTGAAAACGTAACCTATGATTTTACAGAAAACATTTGAATAAAAATAATCGAAGAGGTATTGGCCGCGAACCTTGTAGAAATTTTTGGAAAATTCTAGAACGCAATCATATTACATTTAGCGCCATCGATGATTCTAGAACGTTCTAGCGCATTCGTCGTGTTAGTATAAAACCAACCGGCGCGTGGTATGTAACCACAGTTGCCGCTCTACCACGCTTAAGTATACTTGTCTATGCGCTCTACCACCGAACGATTCATATCTCACAAAGCTTGCGTATTTCCGAATTCGCAGATTATATTTTGAACATTACCTCGACTGCTTTCATCGACTTACATTCTATCGTTACACCAGTTGTGTAATACAGTTCGATTGTTTCGATCAATTCGTTTGCCTAGCTGAATTATCAAGGTATTTATTCGATTTAAAGTTATTTAGTATCATTATTCTAAGTTGAACATTAATGGGTGAATATTAACACTGAATTCTCAATATTTGTTTTATATTTTAATGCATTAAATAAAATATTTAGATCTCAATAATAGTTGATACTTTAAATTTTATATTTCATGTTTTATGAGTTTCAACAGTTGAATTTTTTTAAATGTCTTAGGAATAAATGTACGAACTTATGTAACAGTTTTTTTTTCATTGTTTTTGATGGAGTGTAACATATCAGTTAATTTTATTAGCTAAGTATTTTTTGCAAATCAATTTTTACAAAATTTTTTAATTCAGTTATTAACAGTAATCAAGTTTTTTAACAGTATTGAAATAAAGCAAAATTAATTATATCAATGGTATGCAAATAATATTGATAAATGAATAGATTTTACCTTTATATATATAGTTAATAGT
>JASXSY010002724.1:0-12294 GCA_034509805.1 Sipha maydis
GATTGTCGGCCCTCGAAGGTTGTCTGACCCGCTTTTTCGACGATCACGGTCGGATTGCGGAAAGCATCAGACGTATCGAACTCGGCATACCGACGCCGAGGCCCGAGCGGACCGAATTGATCCACCAACCGCAGCACACACACACACAAACTAGGGCGTACCCACAATGGGACCGGATAGGAAGTCAATCCATGTCAGTCCCCTAAAGGCCCCCCTTTTTCATAGCACCGGACAGGTACCCGACGTACAGCCGCACCACACGAATCGGAATTACAGCCGCGAAGTCAGAGGTACACAACGACCTCCACACGCGTTAAACTCGTGGTACGACGCCAATCGTGATGCACGAACCGAATACGATCAACATGATCGATCGGTCCACTTCGTGGACATGTTCCATTCGGACCGACTACCGGCCTCGTCATTTAATGCCTCCGAACGTTCAGTACTCATTCCGTATGAGGATTTGCTTGCTGCGCGAGTATCCCTATCCGAGTTCTCCGGAACGAAGGCGGAGGACCCCGTACGGTTTTTGGAGAACACTGAATCGATTATAGGATAGGCTAGAATACCACCAGCGGGTTAGACAAGGGCAGTCGAACCGCAATTAAAATGGACAGCGGGAAGATGGTGGGCATCCATCAAAATCTTGGACCTGTCCTGGCATGAATTTCGGTACGAATTTTTAGAAAATTTCGATAACGCCGAAATTCAGGCACAATTACGGGCAGAAATAGTTTCTACACAACAGCCCGTCAATCAAACCCTTTCCGAATTTGTCCTCGGGAAAAATCAATTAGCGCGCCGCGTTAACACCAGACTTTCTGAACCACAGTTAGTAGGTATAATTGCGGGCCTAATGCGCGATGAATTTCGGACACACATTCGACGCATCAGACAGCGACATTCGGCGAGCTACGTCGAATAGCCGCAATTTTGGCCCCTGCAACGAACGCCCCCGCCCTCCCCACGAAACGCAATCAAATGGCACAAGGGAAAAAGGGCCATCCTAAAGCGCGGTTTGGGCCCCTAGTCAAGCCACCTGATCGCACCACCCCCGAAGGTTAACCACTACCGTGGCCGTGTAGATATTGCGGGGGGACCCACTGGCATAGCGAGTGCCCCCACAATCCCACGTCTTCGGGAAACGGCGGAAGAGATTAGTCCCCCCTACCATCTCCACACACCACCACACCACCCATTCGAATTTACGATACACACAACATACATCTCTCGTTGGCATTATGGACGGGTATATAACCAATAGACGCCGCCTAGGCAAATCGTACTGTTAGTCGGCTAAGCCGAATACTGGACCAACGATTACCAAACAGTCGTCTGGAAATATCCTCCGTCAACTCACCCGTGATTGCCCAAAGCACCACGGCGTTAACCATCACAAATTCCGACGTTCCAACGTACACCTGACATCAACAAGTCGGCTGCGTCCCTCGAATCCCAAACCTACACCACCCCATTCATACCTATCACCCCATAGGTGGTAGTCATTCGACTTCAGGGGAAGTCTTAGGTGTAGGGATAAAGGTTATAGGTAATAGGGAATGGAATGGTTGTCACCAAAAACAATAAGGGACGGGATAACCACACTCGGTCCCCCCTTTCGGAAAATTCGCCTGCTCCAGTGGCGCGGTTAAGAACAACTTACCCCACTCGCAAGAGTCCCCCATGTTTTGGAATGCTACACAAACATGCCACGACAAAATTCCGACTCCAGCAGTGGAACTCGAATTTAGGTCAGGCTTTGTAACAACGCTTCTAGACTCACAGGCCCAAAAATCGTATGTAAGTCCAACCATAGCCCGTAAATTCGGATCACCCATCAATGGATTACCCACACTGGTTAAAATGGCGGATGGACACACCACCTCAATGAGTGGTTCCTCCGCCTTTGAAGCCAAAATCGGAGATCTCACATCCCATTCGAAGCGACCATAATGGATGAACTGTATTGCGACGTATTACTAGAACATGACTTCTTCGTAGAGCACGAATTCTCTTGGGACTACGCCGCATGCACCACCTACCTGGGCGCAAGAAGGAGGACCATAGCATGTTGGAAAGGGCGCACAACACCCCCCAAGACAATCCCCGATTTATCAGCTATGGAAATCGTCGGAGATCCGAAAACGTGCGCAAACTTCAACGCCTTTTTAAAAAAATACGCGGTGGTTTTCAGCGACCGGGTTGGTCAAACCAAGTTCATTGGGCATGACATCATACTAAAAACACACACACTCATCGTATTCAAACCTTATCCCTACCCGATAGTGAAACAAAACATTATCGATGACATGGTTAGGGTTATGGAAACACAGGGTCTAGCTGAACCGAGAACCTCCCAATGGGCAGCACCAGTAGTCTTAGCTAAGAAAAAAGATGGCTCACCACGCCTTTGCGTAGACTATAGGCGACTGAACGATGTGACCGAATCTGACGCATACCCGATGCCCGACTTAAACAAGTTGATAAGTCAAATGAGGGGTGTGAAAATTTTTAGCGTTTTGGACCTCAAGTCGGATTACTGGCAAGTACCACTTAACCCAAACGTTAGGAAATATTCGGCATTTTGAACTCACAGGGGGCTGTATCAATTTAGGGTCCTCCCCTTCGGTCTCAAGAACAGTCCCATGACATTTGTACGGCTCACGAACGAGGTTTTAAGAGGTTATCTGGAAGAGTTCGTCAAGGTTTATTTGGATGATATTGTTATCTTTTCCGCAAACCAGGACGAACAACGATACCAATTGGAAATAGTTTTTGAACGATTGATGAGATTTGGAATGACTTACCACACTAAGAAGTGTAAGATTGTTTCTACCAAAATCTCCTTCCTAGGGCATCTTGTATCAAGTTGTGATATAGGTGTATACCGGTTTTATTGAGCTCTCGTGAGATCGTCGTTTTCGTCGGGAAAAAGTGAACAGTTTTTTACGCTGAAGACACCAGTGGATTCGTCTCGAGAAGCTGCGTTCTCCCATACCGACTTCGAGGTAATCGAACCAAGGGTTGAGAAGCCGCAGCCGAAACAAGGGACAACACAGGTCAGAAATATATTTTTCTATAGTGACAGAACGGATAGGGCTATTACTCCTATCTGGACGGACATATAACTTTGGAATTTACAGGGAGCATACCCACGGTTGCTCCCTTTCTTCCGATATAAGAATTAACTCCGTAGGTTCAAATACGCACCCTCCAGGGCGGTTTGAACATTCGAAAATTTATATTTTTAAACAAAAATTGTTATTTACCAATAATCAACAAACTCGTTAGCGACCCGCGTTGCTAACAGTTTGATTTTCGATAAATTTTTTTAAGTTCGAATTTAAATATCGCCGTTACGTCGTTACTAATCGGAAATCAACAGGCTTTAATTTATTTATTTTTCGAAAATTTTACAAGTCTGAAATCAAAAATAACTCAAACCCGTCCAGATAAGATTGGTAGCGTAGGTGGCGGGTTTCTGGGGATATCTAGGATTTCAGGATAACAAGCAACATCCAAACATGGACGAAAGAGACAAACCAAGTACTTCAAGAGCTTTTTTTTTTTTTTTTGTGTTAAATCACGGCGCGGAAGAGGGGAGTACTACACCCATGGTTGGGTCGTCCTTCCCCCTCATCCTCCGTATCGTTTATTGTTTATTGAAGATAAACATTACATTTTTCAAGGTATTATATAAAAGCTGTGCACATACAAAAAAAAAAGGAGAGAGGGCCTTATCCCTCTAAATTTTCGCCTTCGGCGTACATGACATTAACTCAGTGGTTTTGGTTTCTTCTTTGCCTGATCCGTTCCTCTTCTTCTCTGCTCGAAAGGAGTTTGTTGATAAAATTGCTAATCAGCTTCCATTTGTCAAGGCCACTCATCATCAACTCCACGATCGTTTCCGGTCGCAGCTCCCGACCCAATGTTTCCTCCAGTATCCTACGGTCTGTCCTCCATCGGTCACAGCCGAATATTGCATGTTCGACGTCGTCTGTTGCTACGAGGCAGTCAATGCAACTAGGGTCTTCAAATTTCCCAAAACGGTTCAGATAATATCTAAAACATCCGTGGCCAGTTAGCATCTGTGTGAGATGGAAGTCGACTGTTCCACTCTTGCGGTTAAACCAGCTCTTAACATCCCTGATTAGTCTCCAGGTCCATCTTCCCGTAGTTTCATTGTTCCATTCTGTCTGCCATTTCTTAAAAACTTCTTCGCGTATTTCCTTCTCTATCGCCGCTTTATTAGGATCTCTCCTCATTTCATATCTACTCGTCCTTTCCCACGCAAGGAGGTGTGCGGGGATAACTCCGGCCACTACCATAATCGCCGCTGTCGATACTGTTCAGTATGCCATCGCTATCCGTAGCGCGATGGTCTTTGAGGTCTAAGTATAGTTTGAATGTTTCTCTTAAACACAAGAGCCGACGACCAAACTGGTACCGCGTATAGTAACTTGCTTAGTACCACTGTAGCTAGTAAGCGTCTCTTTTTTTGGCCTGAGCCCCCTATATTCGGCATTATTCTATATAATGCCTGCGATGTGCTTTGCGCCCTTGAAGCTGCCGATACGAGGTGTGCACGGAACCCGAGAATTCTGTGAAGTTCCACTCCAAAATATCTAATTTGATCCTTTATCTGGATACTCGTGCCACATATTATGAAATCTGGCCTCTCATAGCGTCTCTTATTTGTAAGAATAATGGCCTCTGTCTTTTCTACAGACAATGAAAGTTCTGCCATGTCCATCCATTCTGCGACTGCTGTGAGCGCATTGTTTGTAAACTCTTGTAGGATTTCAGTCGTGTGACCTGTAGTTATCACCGCCACATCGTCGGCGAACGCAACCAATGTGGAAGATGATATACCATGATGATTGCCACCTGTTTGTATCTGAAGCAGATCATCATACATTAGGTTCCATAGGACCGGCCCTAGCACCGATCCCTGCGGTACGCCACATGTTATGTCCTTTTTTCCGCCGTTATCGTACTGGAGCTCTCTCTCACTTAAGTAGCTCCTTATAATTCCTACGAGGTACGCAGGTATTTCTTTAGTATGTAAGGACTCTTCTATTTTATGCCATTTAGCCGTGTTAAAGGCATTAGCCACGTCTAGGGCTACCACGGCACAGAGCTTTCTTCTATACCGTGGTCCTGTTGTGGCTTTTTCTACGATACTCATAACTTCTTGCACTGCGTCTATGGTAGAACACCCTTTTCTGAATCCAAACTGTCTGGTGTTTAGGTCCTGAGATGACTAAGTAGTTTTCTATACGTGTTTTAAAAATGCGTTCAGTCGTATTCATCAGGCAAATAGGTCTGTACGACTTAGGATTATCCAATGGCTTGTCTCCTTTACGAATCAACACCAGTTTTGCTATTTTCCATTCTTTCGGAAACGTACTCTCTCTCAGGCATGCGTTGAACAGGTCCCTGAGCATTTCTGGTTTGATGGTTGATATTTGTTTGATCACCAAGTCTGGTATGCCGTTCTTACCCGTAGGTATTTTTCGGCCGGCCTCTATTACCTCTGCGTTCGTTATCTCTGGGAACCTCGTTTCCGCAGTCATATTTGGCCATCTGATTTTTGGTACCTGAGGGAATAATGTGTCGACTATGGATATCAGCCTACCAGGAAGATGAATTCCCGGGATCGGTCTTCTGCTCATTAGCTTTTTGGCCACTACCTTGTAAGGCAGGCCCCAGGGATCCGTTTCTACTTGTGCGCATAGATTCTTCCAGCCAGCTTCTTTGCTTTTCCTGATAGTTTTCTTTAGTCTCTTTTTTGTCTCCCTGTAGTTGACGTAGTCTGATTCTTGCGTATTATTCTGGCGATATTGGCTTCTCTTGTATTTTCTCCTTGCTTTTAAATAGTCCTTCCTGAGATCAGCGATTTCTTGCGACCACCAAAAAGTAGGTTTCTTTCTTCCTTTGTACTCTCCTCGTGGCATACAGCTGTTGCATGCCTCTTCTAGGTATATTCCTACTTCTTTCGCACTCAATGGTGCTGTAGGTCCGACTATTTTGAAGTTCGACCCGGATAGGAAGCTCTGTAATTTAGTGTGGTCATACTTTCTCCATGACCATGTAGCAATGGTGTCTTGTTGACTTGGCTCTTTGGCCGATGCCGATATTTCGTAGGATATATATCTGTGAAGTGATCCGGTGTACTCGTCCAAGACCTTCCATTCACGTACTTGTTGTACTCTGATTTCAGTTACGAATGTGATGTCGATGTGTGACCTTGATATGCCACCATTGTAGACTCTGGAAAATGTCGGCTTATCACCGCGATTGCATGGAACGAGGCTTAGACTGGCTGCCCAGTCCGTCAGAGCTCGTCCCTTCGCGTCTTCGCGATGATCGCCCCACTCCGGTGATTTAGCATTAAAGTCTCCAGCGACTATGACTGTGCCATTTGTTGTTCTAATGCTAGCCTCTAGTCTGTCGAGGAAGTCGATAAATTGGGTGAATTCGGTATTGGGTGACCAGTAACAGGCGTATATTGTGACTCCTCCGTTCTGTACCCAGCGAAAACCTATTTCGTTATTTGAGCCTATCTTGTCTATAGGGATCTTATTATTAAGTACTGCGATTGTGGCTCTGCTGCTAGCGTCGTTGAACCATCCCTCCTCTTCGCTTCTGGAGTGTCTTGGTTCACTAATAACCAGAATGTCGATCCCAAGTTGGTTGGCGGTGGCTTCCATGAGATCATGTGCCTCCCTTCTGCCATCTATGTTAATTTGTAATACTTTAATCATTTCGAGGCAGTGAATGTTATTGATACTATAGTGCAGGAGTTCGTCATTTACTATTTGACTCCTCGCTGCATTTATTTGTATTATTTTTAGATTGTTCATGTTAAGTTTGTGCCGTAATTGGTTTTTCTGCACCTTTGTATTATTGCTCTCAAACGTGAAGGGCAATCAAGGTGATTAGATGGCTCTTTTTTACCACAGTTCACGCATTTTGGATTTAACTTGCAGTTTTTCCAATCGTGGTCCTTTTCCTGTGATGAACATATCATGCATGTCTGTATATTTGTAGGACAATACTTTGCAATATGTCCATGCCTTTGACATATAAAACATCTGGTAACTTGGTCGTAGGGTTGGATTCTACAATACGACATGCCGATGAAGAATCGTCCGTTAACCAGTTTATTGTATATACTCGAGTGGACTTCCAGTAACCAGGATACTTTTCTGGAATATGATTGTCCCTGTGGAGATCTTTTGTTGATTGCATTGTATTTTTCTTTTTCGATATCTCTAAGTTCAGCGTTGAGACTTATGAGATCCTCAACGACTTCTTCTCCAGTTAAATCGCTGTCAACATTGTATACCAATAATTTTGGTTTCAATGTTTTTTGTTCAACGACATCGAGATTACTTTTGAGCAAGGCTTCTCTTGTATTTCGATCGGCCGGTTTAATATAAATGTCTCCGGTTCTTTTGATAGTATTGTCACCATTATGTTTGGTCTTGGGTTGTTTTTTAATATCTCGGAATAAGCTTGTTTTTTCAATTCCAGAGATGTCTTACTCTCTGTGTTCTTAACAATGTAACCTAAATCTGGTGTTTCCTTTTTTGCTTTTTCAATTAGCTTTCTGGAACGTTGTCTTTTGTTCTTTTTTGCTTGTAGCGGTAATAAATTCTTCATTATTGACTATGTTTTGCGGTTCATTTGCACTTGGTGATCTTGGTCTAGACCCCAGGCGACTTTTGATAGTCCGAGGTATTGTATTGTTTACTTGTTTTTTAGTTGGGTTTACTAATTTATCGATAATTTTCTTCAATTCTCTTACTTCATCTCGAGTAGAAAATATAATGGTTTCTATCTTGTTTGAAATCATTGTTTCCATGTTTTTTTCCATTTTGTCAAATTTTTTTTTAAAAAATTCATGATCATCTGATTCTATTGTTGCCACCTTTTGTTTGAGATTTTCTACATATACTATTGATGTTTCAAATTTTTTCATTGTAGTTTTTTCGACTTGTTGATTATGAATTATCTGGTTATGAAGTTCTCGTAAATTTATTAATAGCGAGTCTATATTCTGTGTTTTTTCGTTTGTATCTTTTACGCATGTTGGGCATTTGTCGCAGGTGTTCTTTGTTTTTGCAGGATTTTGTTGTTGTTCCTGTCTTTGTTTTTGTTTCTCTTTTTCTTTTCCTTTTTCTTTTTCTAGTTGTTGCTTTCTCAAAGCAGATTTAGGTTCTTGCATAATTCCATCATCTGATTCACTATCCGATGTAGATTCTTGATTAGGTGGTGGCTCATTAGTTTTCTTAACCGTTGTTGTCTTTTTGGGCTTTGTAGCTCTTGAAGTACTTATCTTTAAGTATTTATCTAGGTATTGTTGCTAACGGACGTGTTTTATTAAGCTCCCGTGAGATCGTCGTTTTCGTGGGGAAAAAGTGAACAGTTTTTTACGCTGAAGACACCAGTGGATTCGTCTCGAGAAGCTGCGTTCTTCCATACCGACTTCGAGGTAATCGAACCAAGGGCTGAGTAGCCGCAGCCGAAACAATGGACAACACAAGTCAGATATTTATTTTTCCATAATGACAGAACGGATAGGGCTATTACTCCTATCTGGACGGACCTATAACTTTGGAATTTACAGGGAGTATACCCACGGTTGCTTCCTTTCTTTCGATATAAGAATCAACTCCGTAGGTTCAAATACGCACCCTTCTGGGCGGTTTGAACATTCAAAAATTTATATTTTTAAACAAAAATTGTTATTTACCAAAAATCAACAAACTCGTTAGCGACCCGCGTTGCTAACAGTTTGATTTTCGATAAATTTTTCTAAGTTCGAATTTACACGTCCTGTAATTTTCAAATCATCATATTTACTTATTATATAAATTGTATATAGATTGTAAATTTTCTTAAATAAAAAAAAAAAAAAAAAAAAAAAGTTCGAATTTAAATATCTCCGTTACGCCGTTGCTAATCGTATCGGCGGCTTCAAGGGCGCAAAGCACATCGCAAAGCACATATTATATAGAATAATGCCGAATATAGGGGGCTCAGGTCAAAAATAGAGACGCCTACTAGCTACAGTGGTACTAAGCAAGTTACTTAACGGGGCACCAGTTTGGTCGTCGGCTCTTGTGTTTAAGAGAAACATTCAAACTATACTTAGACCTCAAAGAACCATCGCGCTACGGATAGCGATGGCATACTAAACAGTATCGACAGCGGCGATTATGGTAGTGGCTGGAGTTATACCCGCACACCTCCTTGCGTGGGAAAGGCCGAGGAGATATGAAATTAGGAGAGATCCTAATAAAGCGGTGATAGAGAAGGAAATACGCGAAGAAGTTTTTAAGAAATGGCAGACAGAATAGAACAATGAAACTACGGGAAGATGGACCTGGAGACTAATCAGGGATGTTAAGAGCTGGTATAACCGCAAGAGTGGAACAGTTGACTTCCATCTCACACAGATGCTAACTGGCCACGGATGTTTTAGATATTATCTGAACCGTTTTGGGAAATTGGAAGACCCTAGTTGCATTGACTGCCTCGTAGCAACAGACGACGTCGAACATGCAATATTCGGCTGTGACCGATGGAGGACAGACCGTAGGATACTGGAGGAAACATTGGGTCGGGAGCTGCGACCGGAAACGATCGTGGAGTTGATGATGAGTGGCCTTGACAAATGGAAGCTGATTAGCAATTTTATCAACAAACTCCTTTCGAGCAGAGAAGAATAGGAACGGATCAGGCAAAGAAGAAACCAAAACCACTGAGTTAATGTCATGTACGCCGAAGGCGAAAATTTAGAGGGATAAGGCCCTCTCTCCTTTTTTTTTTGTATGTGCACAGCTTTTATATAATACCTTGAAAAATGTAATGTTTATCTTCAATAAACAATAAACGATACGGAGGATGAGGGGGAAGGACGACCCAACCATGGGTGTAGTACCCCCATCTTCTGCGCCGTGATTTAACACAAAAAAAAAAAGGGCATCTTGTAAACTCGGAGGACATTCACAAACAACCGGAAAAGTTGTGCATAAAAAACTTTCCGGTACCGAATAAGTTAGGGACTTGCGTAGATTTTTAGGCGTGTGCAGTTTGTATTGTCAGTTTGTAAATAACTATTCTGACATCATTGCCCCCTTAACCGATATACTTAAATAGGGAGCTAAATGGTCATGGACGAATGTCGAACAGAAAGCCTTTGACTTTGTCAAAAGTGCCCTGTTTGACTACCTTAAATTATCCCCACCCGATTACACCGAGCCCTTCTGTCTCCAGACTGACGCTAGCGAGCTAGGCGCTGGTGCAGTATTTTTGCAAATGGGTGACAGACCTGAGGAAAGGCCCATCATCGCTTACGCAAGTAAAAACTTCTCGGACACACTGAAGCGATACGCCGCCGTAGAACGCGAATGCTTGATAATTATATGGACCACGGACAAATTTAGATCATTTCTCGAAGCGCAACCGTTTGAACTATTTACAGATAACGCAGCGCTATCTTGGCTACATAGGGCAAGGGACAACAATTCAAAATTAACGAGATGATCACTCCAACTCGCAAATTTGGATTTTCGCACAATACATGTACCCGGCGTGCAAAACGAGGGACCAGACTCGATTTCATGGAACCCTGTCCCAGGCTCACCCGTAGACGAGGATCAGCTCAAGGAGCACTTTGTAGGGTTACCCATATTACCACCCATCAACACTGCTGAACCCCCAGCTGATAACATCTTCACCACAACCGAAACGGTCGATGTACGTGCTGACGTCCCGTATTCCACAACCCTCGTGCCTTGGCAATCCAACGACCCCCAGACGAGAGACATCATCAGCACACTCAAATCAGACACCCCTGCACATAACACTAGGAGCGCCACTACAGATACGTTCAGATTTGTCCTATCGGATGGCCACCTGCGGCAAAACGTCAAAGGTCACTCATCAATCGTGATACCCAAAACTCAGTCCCAACAGGTGATTTGGAGGTATCACGCTAGTCACCCAAGGTGGAAGGAAACTTACCAGGCAGTCAGGGACCGTTTCTATTGGAAGGGACTCAAAAATGACGTGAGGTTGTATATCAAATCTTGTCACATATGTGCATGTACTAAACCACTCAACACACGGTCTAATGACTCCACCACTTCCAGAAAACCCCGACACCGCTGGGAGGTTATCAGAATAGACAGTGACGTAACTTCAAAATTTGGGCCCGGGAGCGAAATTTTCAACGCCCCCCCCATCGTCCAGTTATTTATATTAAGAAGATCTGAAGGAGTGTATTCACCTTACTAAAATAACTAAAAAAATTTTTTTTAAATATTTTTGCATATTATTTTATTAAATACAAATTATAAACATTTAACTAATAATGCATATTTATTATTAATTTAATACTTCATATTATATACATACAAAAAAAATTTGGTGAACAGTTAAAGCAGTTGTAACAAATAAAAATTAAAATAAATCAAAACTCAAAATTTAAAACATTTTTCTGGACTTCTGATTTGCCAAAATAGAAATAATATCTGACGTATTAATTTCTTTTGCAATTTTATTTTCTATTGATATTATAGCCAAACTTGATAAACGAATTTGAGACATCGTTTTTCGAAGATTGTTTTTAATTATTTTCAGTTTAGAAAAACTTCTTTCTGCGCTTGCTACCATCACTGGTATGGTCAAAAAAAGAAAACAAGCTCTACATAAATAAATCTGGAAAACTTGCCGCTATTCAATAATTTTCTATAAATATAAATTTTACCAAGTCATGAACAGAATTTAATTTTGAAATTTGATTTTCAAACGTTTAAATTGAATAATTTGGTTGACCAAATTTATTGTTAAATCATTTTCATAATTGTTTACTAAAGAGGTAGTTGAATATTTAATTTCATTTTCATTCATTGAACATATATTAATTGGTATTATTGAAGCAAAAAGTTTTATTACTCGGTTCGTTCCATTAAAACGGTTTCGAGTTGTTTGATAATTATGTCCAGAGTACGATAGTAAATTTGTGTTTTAAAATATTGTTCAGCATCAAGGAGACGTTCATCGTTACTGAATTCATCAAAATATTTAGTTGTTTTTGTTTTTCTTATTTTAGTGAACGTTGGCTCAACTCCCCACGAAATTGCTATTTGTTTAGGTTGACGCGGTGCGCGGAGCGTCGAACAAATGCACGTCGGTGAGGGAACCAATAACACGGTTATTAAACAACAAAGAAAAAAAGAAAAAAATATATATACGGTATTCGGCGCAACGAAAATG
>JASXSY010002725.1:0-35260 GCA_034509805.1 Sipha maydis
TTAATGGAACAAAATCTACATTTTTCAATCAATGGGAGTTAGGTTGTCTAATATTTCATTGTCTTCAATGACCCATTTTTTTTTTTAAGAAAATTTTGCATAAAATAGGCACTACGTTTTAATATTTTAATAAAATAATAAAACAACTACACACGTCTCACGTTTGATGTTGGTTATTGACAGTTACAGCGTCTGTGAGCGTATTATATCGCTCCTACATGTCAACTAAATTTATAATTTTATTAAAATTACCATTACACAATAAATATTGTCAATAATAATAGATAGGTACTATAAGCAGCCAGATATTATTGCCTTAAACAAGTTTAAATGTTCGATTAGATTAGACTAGCTTTTTGACGGTGATCATTAATAACGGACACAGCCGAAATACTTTCAGAAAAGTAATGCATTTTATCGGCTGCCATAAATCGAGATATTAGAAAATTCACCAGAATTTACAGATGGAGGGGAACTATATCTCCTTTGGCTCAGCGCCTGTTCCATAGCGAGGATTTCCACGTTATAACGTATTTTTAAAATATAGATATAATACACATATTCACAGTATATTATATCGTAGAACCTTGGTCATTAAGCAGTGGTTGGTTTTATCATTATTAATTATTTATTACTTTAATTATTATATTCTAAATTTATACGTTGCTACTTAATGAATGTTCCAGTCGGAGATCGATGTTTCTATGACTATATCTTTACACTTAACAATTATTATTATTATTATATTAGTGTATAGAATTAAATATATTACAATATTCCAGGCGTAAGCATTGAGTAACAGGTATTGCCTAGTCGTCGATTTAAACAGAAAAAAAAATGATAAATCATTATAAAATTGAAAAATATTTTTGGAATACGTTAATTTTAATATATTTTGTTTATATAAATAATACCTTTAGCTTCGTCTTTAGAATGTGTGTTTAAAACTTAAAACGATACAAACAAACGTTTATTATTTCTTGTTTCACTTTCCACATAAAAAAAATGATCTTATTCAAAATTTTCTAGATAATTTATCTCAGAAAACCAATTTTTTTTAAAAAAAAGAAATGTTTATATCTAGATAATGTACAGCACTGACAATAATTAAATAAAAGTTACATCAAAGGCTTACCTGATTTCTAGCACTTTTGAAGAGTCCATGTTCCTCACGTAGAAATTCTCAAATACGATATGATATATGATTCCGTATCTAATATTAGAGAAAAATTTTGTAAATGAATCTTAAGTGTTGAACACAGATATGTTTTTATTAATCTGTGAATGTAACCATAGGATAGCATATAATCTGTGTAAATGAGGTTTCGATGTAATCGAGGTTAATCGTGAACTCATAGCTACTGCATTGAACGCTCTAAGTGTTAATTAACTGAACTATTCCAGCGCTGCCATTATTGAAACGCCAAACTACCAAATTTGCTAATTTATAGCCTATTGGTACCGTTCTTACGTATTTTCTAAAATTTTTGCAAACACAGAATGGAACGAAAATAAACTGGAAATGAAGCAAAAATATTTAAAATTCAATTATATTGTTTTTACTTCATGACTCAAAATTTGTAAAACAGAAATTTTAATCTATATTTTTTACAGATACAACTAGCAAATTATAACAATAACACTTCTATTAGAAAAAAAAATGTAGAAAATTAATTATCAATTTATTTAAAATAATTATAAATGAAGGTTTCGAAATACTTATAAATTCGGTATTTAAATAATAATAAATAAAAGTTCCATGAGTTTATAATCAATTTATTTATTTATTTCTTTCATTAATGATATTTAATACTAAGATTACCAAAAAATTCAAATATTGACCAGAATTAACCATTTGTCAAAATTATTTTAACAATACTTTATTTTTGTAAATTGTATATTATTCCTAATTACTGTAATTACATATTAAATTGTATAATAGTTTTAAAATATAAAATTTAAAGCAAATGGAACAGAATTATAATAATATATAATTTACAGAGTTTATAAGATAATGTACTTGTTTAACATTTTTTGAATTTAAAATTTTATCATTCATACATTTGTAAATTAAATAAAATATTAATTCTCTAAAATATATATTTTCACTTTTTGACCGGTTTCAGTTGCTCCCAATGATGTACATATTAAACCTCATATAGAATAACATTATATATAACCTCATATAAAATAACATTTGTATTGAATGATACTAATAGAATTATATTCCTAAATGAGTAATCAGTATAATATTTCATTAGTAATGATAAACTATGAGTGCGATCGATTCTATAAACAAGTGTCAAATATTCTTCATGAAATTAAATTTGTTAGAAAAAATAAAGCGGTTTTAAAATTATAATTTATATTTATTATTATATTAACTATTATATTTTATTTATATGTAAGCGAGACTCTCAAAACATATAAAGGAGAGTGAAGTTATTCATCAGTGACATGTCTTGGTATTATGACAACCCTAAATTAGACTAACCTTTAGATATTAGTGATTGGCATTTGGCTACTTATTTATGAATACACATTTACTACTACTATTACACAATATAATAAATGAGCTTATTTGTATTAATAATCTAATACATGGAAAAACAATTATATAAACTTCCCATGCTTACTATAAATTATTAACTTATTAATATACTACTTTATATTATAATTTACTAATATAAATCAATGACAAATAATATAGTTCAAATTCTTGTTAAGTAGCTGATGTCATCGATGTTTGATGAGGAATTAAGGCATGGTGAGGGTAAACTTCAATGTGACACATTTATAATCTTGTTAAGAATGTGTTTGAATCATCACTTGCACAGGTTGCACAGCATCATAGGAATATTTTTCCTTTAATTGTGACATTAAAATTAATATTTGTGGATTAACTTTGGTTTTTACTTTTATCCAATAATTTCTTTAAATATATTACAATATTATAAAAAAAAAAAAAAAAAACACCTATTAATCACATTGATGAAGTGGTATGTGTCAAGAGTGTAAAAATCTTGAGCGAAAAAATAAACAATGATAAGTATTGATGTATTTACAAACTGTGTAGTTATTTGTAATATAATATAATTAAGAATTAATATTTATATTATTCAAATTCAAAAAAAAACATTTGTTTTACTACTGTTATAATTTATATGTCCTATTTTTTCTTATTTCCTATTATTTCTTGTAGCCAATGGCCCTAGTCGCTGAGGCAATTACTATCAATAAAAAAAAAAAAAAATTATTTATAAATATAAATGTGTCTCTTTTTTTTGCTAGTTCATCCATACATTTTTCAGATATTATTGAATATTTATTCCTTACCTCATCGAAAATATTTTCAGTACAGGTTATGTGAACACCTCAGAATAAAGTGCTGGAAGGCTACCACATCTTATTTTTTCATTTACTCACAATTTTACTCTTATGTATCTATGTAGTAAGACTAAAGTAAGATGAAAATCATTTCATAATCAATCAATTCACTTTCAAACGTTGCTAGATTCAAAGCTTGTTTATTATTAAATATAGCTGTTCTTTCATTTACTTTTTTCAGGTAATTAAATTATTTTAGTTCTTGATCTTTTTCCATACATATTTGTTCTGGTAAAATGTTTTCAATATTATCTTGATTATTTTTTAATGTTGTTGGATCAAAATTTTTGATTGCCATGTACTAAAATGTATAAATATTTTTTCAATTAAGTATAATTAGATATTATTTTACCTATGACATAATATTACTTAAAAAAAAAATAACTACAATATTTAAAATATTATTAAAATAAATTTAAGCATTTAATTTTTTTTTTTTTTACTAACAAATAAAAAATATTTATCAAAGTATTAGTTTAAAATACTGAGTGAAACGAGAAATGTATTATTATTACCATATGTACTTTTATTCATCAGTGAACATGATTTTGACCAGAAGTGCTCCAAACAACACAATTATAAAAAAAAATTGATAGAAAACATTGTCTTGTGTTTTATTAGAGTAACTTCATTATAAAAAATGTAGTAAATCTTATTGTGTTTGTTTCAATGGCTAAAAATCAGAAACTGTCATCTCATCTTCTGTTGTGATATCACCGGAGTAACTGACCGCGGTTGTCGCACATGAAGTCATCATAAAATTCCTATATATCAACTAGATACAATTTATTGTGTAAAATTAATTGCTTAATTTTCAACATATTACCATTATTTTTGGTAACTCTAAATCAGCGTTTCTCAACTTATGGGTCACAACTCAACATTGGGCCACAAAATATTTTGATGGATTACCGTTTGTAAACTAATGACAAAAAAAAGTATCTTATTACCAAATTATAATATTAAATATTAAAATTCTGTTTTGCAGTGTTACGTTAAAGTATATAATAAATCTCCTTACAATAAAATGATTATTTATGTTATTGTATCAAAGAATACTAGGTATTTTTTTTTTTAAGGTCGTCTACTTAACATAAAGGATATTTACGTGCTACCTTAGTAAAAAGGTTGGAAAACACTGTTCTAAATCGTTTAAACTTACAAGTTAAATTTTAAGACTGGATAAAAAAAAAAAAAAAACTGCTTCGTAAAAATAATAATCGTATAAAAACTATTTATAATAGGTGACTGGTATTTGCAAATTATTATATTATCCTGAAGAAATTAAGATTTCAAAAAGTATAAATCGAATTATTGATTGTTTGCTGATAAAATCCTTATCTTTTATCATATCAAGATTACTTCTCAACCGTATACCTAGGTACTTGATTAATTTTTTCCGTTTTCCAACGTCTCTCTTATCAATCATATTATGGACTTCATCCATGTTAATATTTTAACGGCCAAGATAACTATCAAAACTTCTTTCTGCCGCTCTGATATGTGCTTTATTTAAATGTGATTTATCTTCGTGTCAATACTATTCATTCATTTTACGTGTTTGACCGGTATTTTTTTCTCATACCGAACACCGAGTAAAGTTTGTTGTGCGCATAAATTACAAATTTGAAGTACATCCTCACATTTACAACTCACCCGTGAAATAAAATATAGTTGGAGTGATATACATTGTATTATACATATTGTCTTAATTCACGGATTAAATTTAAACAAAATATAAATATCAGATATGTGTTCCTTAAGAGATTTTCCCGAACTACGGGATCATAGTCTCACAGATAAAAACGCATCAATGAATGTAGTCATAAAAAGAGTGAAACCAGAGGTTGGTACATCAATGTTAATGTTTTTGGATTGGTCCTGATTAAAGTTCGTGTGCTTTTATTTTCTAATTGAATTTAAGGCGTTTAATGAATGTGGCTATTGATATGATGACATCGAGTTAAAATAAAATAAATTGCTGAAATTTTTTTTCGGTTGTTTAACATATTTATCATAATAAATATTAATTTAATATAAAATAATTTAATTACAGGCAATTAATTACCCAAAAATTGTAGTGCAGTTACTATTTGATCAAAATCCAGGAACTTTATTTTTACCAACTTCAGGACTAAATACATTACAAAAAGTTATAAGTAAATGGTTAGTATATTTTGCTATCACAATAATTTAAATAAATATTTTGATCAAATATATTTATTTCATAAAACAAGTAAATAATTATCAGAATAATTATTTTTATTTACTTTTGTTATAAAAAAAATATATCATATTTTTTCATTTTTGTTCTATTATGTCCTTATAGTGCTGATGAAGGTTTTTGGACTGCCTGTGAAGAACTTACTTATCATATAAAGAATAATTCTAATTACATGTCAATGATTGTGTATCCATTGAAATTTATTATGACATTTTCACCTCGTCCACGTTTAAAGGTCATCTATACATTTAAATTATATTAATATATAAATGTATAAATATATTTAAATTTTATTTAATTTTCCTTAACTTTTTATTTTTGTTACAGGGCCCAGAAAACTTAATATTACCAGATATCAGTAGAACAAAATTATGGTCTTCAAGTGTAATACGTTGTATGTCTTGGCATCCACAAACTGTTAAACTTGCTGTTGTATCATCTCATGATATTATTTATGCATACAATCGCAAAGGTTCCGAAGCAAGAATAAAAAATAAATCTCAATATGCCATATTATCATTAGCTTGGAGGTTTTTTAAAACATTTATTAATCAATTTCAAACCATATTATAATTAACCTTTATCTAATTTTAGACCATTCAGTGTTGGTACTTTGGCTGTTGGTTGTGAAAAAGGAATTTTTATTTGGACCATAGAATTTAGTAATATTCACATAAGACCAACAGTTAATAACAAATGTAAATTAGTTAGAGATAATCATAGGTATATTACCGGATTATCTTGGAACAAAATGGTAAATATTAACTTAATAATAGACTATTTTTAACTCATTGTTATAGTATAATTTCGGTTTTGTTTAAATATTTAAAAATAAATGAACCTTCAAATTTAAATTTGGAACTTATTTAATTTATTAATTACGAATTTATTTAATAATATTTTCTGTGTTTGATGTACTATGTTTTCAGTAGTTTGTTGAATTTTAGTTTCTGAAACATTGACACTATTGTAGATTTGTTTGTTTGTACCCGAAAAAGGAAATTATAGAAATTATTACTTTTTATTGTGAAATGTTTTATTTTAATTATTTAATCAAATTTTTAGGGTGATCTTTTAATATCTAGTGCAGTGACATCTAAAACTATGTATGTTTGGAATTATGCTTTTGAGGAATGTGTGCCATTGCGCAGAATAAATTCTGATACATTAAATTTTGTTCATTGGTCACCTGACAATACTAAAGTTTTCTCTTGTTCAACTAATGAAACATTTAGGTAATTTAGGTCAATTTTTTTCCATCATTACATTCTATTATTCCATTAATTTGTGTAGAATTTGGTCAACTGATAAATGGACCGTTGATAAATGGTCATTGAATAACCGATCTAGAGTGCAGTGCGCATGTTGGTCACCTTGTAGTTCAGTTTTATTATTTGCAACAAATTCAAGTCCAATTATTAATGCTATTGACTTTCGAAAATCAGATGTATTTAATGGATCAACAAATTACAAAAAAGTTGCATGGCCTGTTATTGACTTAAAAAGTGAATGTGTCAATGAAAAAATGTAAGTAGTCATTAATTAAGTACTTATGTTATGTTATTTACAAATATGATATTTTAAAAACTATACAACAGCTTATATAAAATAACATCAAGTTCTTTTATATTTTTAATAACATAAATTTAATAATATTTCGACTATTAAAGCCTAAATGTTATTTATCAATTATTGTATTTTACGTTCCATGACTATTTTAAAATTAAAAAATAAAAAAGAACCGGATGGGCCTCGCTCTGCTGTACACTTGGGGGTGAAGTGCGACTCTTCATAGGATAGGTCATTATAATGGATATGTTAAATTTGAATTCAGTGATAGGTATCATTGTATACGAAAAACGATTCTGAATGGAGATGATATGTTTGTCTAGAATATAATACAATGTTATTTATAAATATTGTAATAAGTATATTTTATTTTGAAACGAAAAATTTAGAAAAATCGAAAATTTAAATTGTCTATAAATAAGTCAAAATATGTCAAAATACTTTGAAAACTTAACCATGTACAGAGAACGTCAATATAAAGATTTGGTGAATGTTTCAAGTTGTTGCGATTTTTCGTTTTTGAGTTAGAGCATTTTAAAAAAACCGATATCATTTGTCAGTCTAGAAAATTATACATTATATTATATTTTACATGTAATTTTATGTCAATATTCGCTGTTCGAACGCTTATAAAAATAAATTGTGCCTATGGATTTCAATAATTTTTGAATGACAATAAGAAAAACTTCAGTGGAATCTTTTATTAAATTTTTAAGTATTTTGTACCAGCCAAATTTATTTTATCATTGATTATAAAAAAAAAATGTAAAAAAATCGAATATTTGAAATGCTTAAAAGTGGCTTAAAAATCAATATAATATTTTGAAAAAAATATGACATAAAGGAAATACCAATCTTAACAGCTGGTAGAAATTTCAAAAATCTGCGGCTTATACTTTTTGAATTATAACAAATATTAAAAATCGTTTGAAAATAAATCGCTATTTTAAAAAAAAAAAATTAAAAAAATTGAAAATTTTAACTGTCTATAAATAGCTCAATAAAATACTTTCAAAATATAAACTTTCAAAATACTTTGAAAATTTAACGGTGTATAGAGAACGCTAATCTAAACATTTGGTGAAAATTTCAAGTATTTACATCGATTAGTTTTTGAGTTATAGTAAAATAAGAAATTTGATTTTGTTGAAAACTGGTTTTGTGTAAAAACTCCCGTTTTTCCCTTATTTTTTTAGGGGTTTTCCCGTCGCATTTAAAAAATATTGAAAATTTTACCAAAGTACCAACTAGATTCACTTTCCTTTCAGAAAAGTTGCTACATAAGCAAATCGAAGTATTTTTACTGCCAAAAAAGGTGTCGTCAGACACAAAAATAAAAAAATAAAAATAAAAAAAACACACATCATTGTAAAACCAATAGATTCCATCACTCCGTTCAGAATCTAAAATATCAAATTAACCATATTACTGTACACTGAAAAAAGATAAAATATTTAACATAAATATAGCAATTAATTATTAATTATTTTAGATTTGTATTATTTATGTTTTAGAATTGGTGGAACACCTTTAGATATGTGCTGGGATCAACATGGTAAAAGGTTAGCTTTTACTTTTAAGAATAGCAGTGCATTGGTTGTATTCCAAACTGCTATAAGTATTGCTGTTGTTGACTGTATTCCATTGTAAGTACTTGATTTGACATATAACTTTTTTATCCAAAATGTTGTAACATTAGTTTTGTACATTTTAGTTGTATAATACAAGGCCGTCTTGATGAAGAACCCTCTACAATTGCTTTTCAACCAACTTATGAAGAAGGCTCGTTGTTGACAATTGTATGTAAATACATAGTATTTTTTTTATTTTTTTTTTTTTTAACACTTTGAACTGTGAATTTTTATAGGGTTGGTCTAATGGAAATATTGAATATGTACCATTTACATACAGTTGTAAGTCAGTACATGAACCTGAATTATCTGAAGCAAATATTTCTAACATAAATAAAAACATTTCTGGGCGAGCAAGTTTGGCCGTTTCTAATTCATTTATTGAATATTTGTTGAATTGAGTTACAATTTGTAGGTAATTTTATATGAATTTTCTTATTAAGTTTATTTAAAAATGTTGAATGCACAATATCATGTTTTTATATTATTACAAGACATGTTTAACTTTTTTTACGGTAAACACAACTGTATTAATTATATTAAAGAGCATTCAGTTTCTCAAGTTATAATTAAATTTGTGCTGAAAAAATTAATAAAATATTCTTTCATTTCTAATTGTATTTTTATTTAATATATATTGTAACGTAACAAAAATCAGAGAACCATTAAACAACAAATAAATCATCCAGTTAATGAGTATGAGCGGATATAGAACAGATATCTGAAAAGGAACGTAATTATGTAATTATGCATTCCATCAACAATAAGTTACTTATAAATACCAATTTCATTTACGTATATTCCAAAATAATTATCATATCATGCTGTGCAAAAGATACAAAAGATGTAAAAAAGTACAACCTGGGTAATTTTTTTGTAATATTCTTTCCAGTCCTCATATAATGTTATTTCATATATAATCCAGATTTCTTAAATTCTTTTACTTTGAATTCTTACATTTCTAATTAATAAGCGCTATAATAATAACAGCTTAACTTTTACGTTGAATTACAAAAAAATAAAATAAAATACTTGAATAGTAGAAAAACAAAAAGTAATTTAGCTAGTAATATTATTTAAAATAAATAAGTATAAAAAAAACAAGATAAACCACTAAACATAATATACCAAGTTGCTTTATTTTAAAATATATAATAAAAAAATGGATTTATATACTCATCAGTAATCAGTATTATTACAATAATTATGAAGTCAGAGTTGTTAATGGACAATATTGTTTTAGAAATTCTTATCATTAATTTTAATTTAGATATTTCCTTAAATCCTCTTATCCATTCTAACAGTTTATTAAATGTATATGAAATATAAATTACCATCTATAATTACTTATCATTTAGTTATTAAAAATATTACCTTTTGTTAAATTCATTCTTACATATTTATAAATTTTATCTTTCAAACAAATCCCTGTCTCAAAAAATTATTCTCGAAGACATGGGGACCAACCTACCTATGTAGCGACCATAATTTTCTAGGCACTACCAAATCTCAGAAGGTTGCAATATACAAACATACATATAAATATTTTAATTTGTAATTTTAATTCTGTATGAAATAGAAATTAAATTTAGTAGTCAAAATATCACCAAAAAGATTTACCAATTGATTAGTGTTCATTTAATAATTTTTCATTAGAACATGTAAGTTTTTATCAATATGTTAAATAAATTTCAATATTCGGTATACAACAGCTCTTACTATATTTACACTACAATTAATTATCAAACAGCTCTCAAGTTCTTAGTAATAAATTATGATAATGGATCAAATGTTTTCAAATATGTAATATAAAAAAAAAAATTAAAGCTAATTTTGAAAAATTTATAAGAAAAGGAACTAAACTAGAATTTGAGTTTCTTAGTTAACAAAAAGGTCACGCTTTATTTAGTAACATAAATTACAATATCTAATAAATAAAAGTAAAAAAAGATATTGAAGACATTAAACTACAATAATGTAAATAAGTAGTCAAGTAGGCAAGAATAAAAATTACTTGATGAGATTCAAATACAATGTTGACAATTGAGTAATTTTTAAAAACATATTAGTATGTTGAGAATTACAAATAATGTTTCAATTATCAAACATTTTTCTATTTAAATAAGGCAAGTATCTGTTAACTTGATATAATACCAATAATAGGTGTTATAAATTAGAGTAATTACTTCATTTTTAAAGTTCTATCTTGGAATTTTCTGTGATATTTTGGTCATCACATTCACAATCTAATTGAGTCTTTGTATTTATAACTGCTTCCATATCTTCACGCACTTCTACTGTTGATATCAATAACTTGCTATATTTCTATAACCGAAAAAAAATTTTTTTTAAATAAATGTTAAGTCTAATAGAATATAAGAAGAAAGTTTCAAAAACTTGAGCATAAATTTGTAAATCATAACTATAAATGTTTTAATTACTTACTTGAAATAACAATAAATAATATCCCAATATGTCATGTGGTGCTAAGTTTTCTCTTGCATATTTTTGTCCATTCAATGATATTGTCTTGGCTTTTTCATCATCATCAATTATATCTTTGATCAACTCAACCAAATTACTTAAATTTCTTTTGATTGGAATATAATGAACCCATGGGGTTAATTCATTATAAAAATGTTCATAATACTCTGAATCTTGTTTGAAAACTAATGAATTGCCTGCTATTAGATATGGAAACCGATAAGCTGCTACAGTACCATCAACGTTTAACTGGTATTTGTACTAAAAAAATTAAAAGTTAATTATTTATTAAATATTTATTATTAAATATAAATACAACTTGCTGACATACATCAAAAAATTTAAAAAAAGAAATTGGTTTTTTTCCAGAACCATATTTTCCTTTTAATTCTTTATAGAAAAAGAAGTTTGTTATTGAAGCATTGATAAGGTCTGAATGTGATTTACTTAAATCCACTAGATTTAACCGATGTTTGCTTGAGTCTCGACCCATCCAGAATGCTTTTTCAATTTTCTCTGACCATGGTTTCTCAATGTTTCCTTGAATTGACAACATGTCTAAGCTGACCCTTTATATTTTGAAATAGATTTTCATTATAATTATTAAAGATTTTGTTCAATTAAAAGCTAGTTGTATACTTACCTTCCCATATTTTCAAGGGATGATTCAGTAATATCATATGTAGGCATAACAATATCCATAGTATAGTTTGATCCACACCAAGAAAACAAAGGAAATCGATTTTTAGGGGATGAAAGTGGCCAGTCTCCTAAGTTCACAAAAAATTCTAAGTCTGGTAAATATACCTAGAAAATAAGTTGTTTTAATACATTTACATATTAATTTATATTAAGAAAGAAGACCAAAAAAGAGATGGTTGGAGACTTTGGAGAATGACATGAGGGCTGTCGGTGTGTGCAGAGGAGATGTGATTGACCGAGTAAAGTGGAGGTGTAGGACAAGGGTGGCCGACCCCAAATAGTTGGGAGGAAGGCGAAGTAGAAGAAGAAGAAGAAGACATATTAATTTATCTAAAATGATGGCATTATGTGTTTTGAAGTCTAGGCTATAATTTATTTGTGAAAAAAATATTTAGTTCAAATTTTTAAATTATAATTAATTATATAAATATATTTTCACTGTTTTCTTAATAGTTATATTATGACGTTTATAAAATAATATTTTGTTAAATAATAAAATAATAAATATTCTAAGATTCAAATATCTAGTTGACTAAATCTCATAACTTACAATAGTAAAATGAGCCAAACATTTATCAAATTATTTGATTTATATAAATTTAAAGGAATTTAAGATAATTCTTAAAAATTCATACCTTTCGACTTAATGACAGTAATAAATTATCCATAAACATTTTAAAACCGGTATATTCACCATAGCATTTTCGGAAAATCTGTAAAAGTATTATTTGTTCTTGCTTAATTTCTTTTATTTCATACTCAATTTATTAAAATAGTAAAAAAAAAAAAAAAAAACTAAACAAGTTCTTACCAAATTGTTTTTAACAACGTATTGACAAGTACTCATACTGTGCGAATGTTGACTAAAAAATTTAACCATTTTATTGAGTACATTGTTAAAGTCTATTTTTTTAAAGTGACTAAGATCAGAATTGATTTGCTTGATATTTGTTCTACATCCAGCTTCTGATAACCAAGTATCAATTGACATTTTAGAACAGTCACATTCATCTGGATAAACTGGACCTACATAATATTAAATTATTACATTTATATAATTACATAAAATCAATTAATGTATTATTTCTTATCGGTTGTCTAAATGACAATACCATATTTTCAACACAATAATAAATAATTCAATAAATGATAACAGTCTTAAAATAATAGTAACAGTTAGTGTCACATCAGACAGGCAGAGAAGCAGTTGCTTCAGGCGGCAAGAGTGGCAAAAAAGTTGATAATATCATTAATTTGTAGCGTAAACAATTTTTAATTCAGTAAATAATAATTATTATTTTAGTTTATTTCTAACTTGTCAGAATATCTAAAATTATAATTTAGGAACATACAGTAGGATTTTAGGTTGAGATAATGTTGGAAAACTTGTTTTTGTAATACATTCTATTTTTAGTATTATACATTTATATTTATATCAGTATTATTGCTACATATAGCTGTATTGTCCACAATTTACAATAAAATCTGTAATTGATTCTTCAAAGAAAGAGAATTCAATGGTAGAACTACCTATGATAAACAAACATTAAATATATTTTGTTTAAAATACTGTCATTGTTTTAATGGTTATGATATTATTGTTTGGTGTAGTGTTCTGTGTTTTGTCATTCTGTGTAAGAACTTAGGAACCATGAGTTTTGAAACCATATTTTTCTGTCATTTTTATCATTATTAATCAAAATGTCCAGTGTAAACTTAAAACGTAAGCGTATGAGTGGTTTGCATTATAAAAAAAATGCATTAGAAAAACAAACAGAAGAACAATTGAAAAGAAAAATTGCAAAATTAGATACGTATTTTAAGTAAAACGTGAATGTACATTTTATTATTATCGTTTCAACCACATTATTACTAAATAATTTATAATATAAACATAATATATATATTTATCAATGACACATATATATATTTTAAAATTCTTTACAAAATGTGATGCCATCAACTACCCACAGCAGAAGATATTTAAAGTATACCAATCTTTAGCATCAGAATATATATTACTGATAATAGTGGTTATTTACCTTGGTAAAAATTATTTACATGTTTTTTATGTGTCTTTAAATCTTCGACTAGTATGATGAGATCATAACATACTTCATACAATTTATATCGAACTAAAAATGATGAATCTTTTCTGTCCAAAATATTTGTCCAAATACGGCATTTATTTCCAATTTTAGTTATACCACTTATTATTACATTAAAATCTTTGATATTTAATCTAGAACATAAATGGTAATAATAATAATTAAAATCTTTTTCACAAAAAATAAACAATTAACATTTATTTTGTAATAGAGCACATGATTGAGGAATTCAATCAATACATTTAAAAAAGTGTTTCAGATAAATAATTTACCTATAAGTAATAAATATATAAACATTAAAATGCCATTTTAAATTTCTTATTTGTCAAATAATATTTGTATCATTGTTTCCATACACTATGAATTATTAAAGTCACTTACTCATCCTGATTATACTTAAGGTAAAAATAACGAGCGGGCAATACAATCTTAGGATTCAGACCAGGTCCCCAAACAGTTGTATTGACAGAAAGTAATCCATCAAATTCAAAAATAACAAGCAAAAGAGTGAATAAAATACCATTGAAAATCATGATAAGTAAAAACGAATTACTTTTTGTACATCATAATTTAATGATATCCGTTAAATAAAGCGAATACGAGTAAAGGAAAATCACTCACATAAGAAATTTACGTAAATAAGTTATTGTATTTTTCAAGACACGTTAATTTCTTATCACAGATGTTAATGTTTACAAAATAGCTAACAATGTGATAAGAATGAAAATAAAATATTAATATTTGTTGCGTTACCAATATTACTTGAGAACCATACAGTTGTGATTCCATGGGGCAGTGGTCTTCAAACTTTTTGACTTGTGACCCGAATTTCTTACCATACATTTTTAGCGATTTATGTCAGCTTTGTTAACCAAAAAAAAGTTAAAATTGCTTAAATGCCTTAGTATGCAATTGCAGTAGTGTTTTTATAATTTATTAAATGAAAATTAAAATTTTTCAATGTCATATTTCATTTTTTATTATTTGTAATGATAAAAATGTTATAATGATAAAAAAACATTTTTTTATAATACAACGATATCAACTCTAAACGCAAAGACAACAGTAATAATTTATAAAAATAATCTATAAAATGTATAGTAAATAACCGGATCTTTTATCGATCATGGTCTTGGGTTATTTTAATGCTCGACAACGCTGCAAGTACCATTCTTATTTCCTACAAATATAAAATAGTAAGGTTTATTCAAAGATTATTTTATCCCTAGTCGTATTGAATAATTTTTTTGCGTCATACCTAACATATAATATATTATAACATTATATAATGTATATGAATATGGATATTTTAAATTTAATCCACCAAGTACACCATTCGGTTCACTAAAAAAATGATTTTTTAAAAATGTTTCAAACATAAATTTTTCCAGGGTGTCCCACCGTGTGTGGTTCTATTTATATTTTTACGTTTAAGTAGGGCCACAATTTTTATTTTTTTTTATTTTTCGGAGTACACACACCAAAAAAATTAAAAAAAAAGAAATGTTTTAATTTAATATAAACGGTATAAGTACATATATAGCTTTACCTGTTGATACTTTATATCGTGGTTTCGAGTTGATGGGATGTTATATTATCTGATATATCCAAATCGTTGAGCCCACTAAAATTACAAATGTTTTCAATTTGTGTTGTGTTATATTCACTGGGAAAGTTTTATATTCGTTATTGATATTTAAAAACATAGATAATAATTTAGTTAACTTCCGAGATTTCACTATCTGCTACTGACATAAATTGTACTGCAGGTGTCAAAGTTGAAGTAGATGGCAAATCGCAGTTATTATTTACATTATTACTGTATATAAACATAAATCTATAAGATTCTGAACGAAGAGAAGAATGTATAGATTTTACAATGATGTGTTTTTTTTGTGTCTATGTACACCATAACTTGTCGAAATAATCCTTCGATTTTCAACTTCATGGTTAGTTTCCGGTAGCAAATCGAATACGGGAGGTACTTCATAGCGATAAAAAGGGAAAAATTCCCAAAAGTTTTCAAATGCGCTGGGAAAAATAGGAAAAAACGGTAATATTTATGGAAAACTAGTTTTCGTTTAAAATCGATAAATTCATTAGCACATATTACATAAAAACCAAAAATTGTAGATACTTGAAACTTTTACCAAATATTTATATTGGAATCATCTATATGTGGTACAATTTTTGAATGTTTTGACTTTTTTTGAGCTTTTAATAGAAAATTGAAGTTTTCAACTTTTCTTAGTATTTTTTTTTAAAGGTCGATAAAAAATTTTCGACCGAGCCAAAACACTTGAAAACTGAATAGAAGGTTTCTCATAAGTTGTAACTTATTAGTAATATAAAAAAAAAATCAAGAACGAAATTCACTATTTTTTTTTATAAGCGTCTAAAGTTCAAATTTTACTAAATAAATAAAAATTGCAAAAATTAGAAGTTATTTTTTTGTTGAAAATACATAAAATTTTAAATATTTAAAACTTGAAACTTTCACCGAATGTTTAAATTGGCATTTTCATTGCACAATTTAATTTAAAAAAGAACCGGATGGGCCTCGCTCTGCTGTACAGTTAGGGGTGGAGTGCACCTCGCTTATAGGATAGGTCATTATTATAATGGATTTGTTAAATTTGAATGCAATGATAGATATCATTGTATACGAATAACGATTCTGAACGGAGTTCATATGTTTGTCTAGGATATAATACATTGTTATTTATAAACATTGTAAAAAGTATATTTTATTTGAAACGATAAATATATTTTTCAATTAGGATGGGTTGGCAGTTGCATACAGCGATATAGTTTGTCAGTCTAAAACATTCTACATTATATTATATTTTACATGTAATTTTATGTCAATATTCGATGCTCAAACGCTTATAAAAAAAAATTGTGCCTATGGATTTTAATAATTTTTGAATGACATTAAGAACTCCCGTTTTTCCCAAATTTTTTTATGGTTTTTCCCGTCGCATTTAAAAAATATTGGAAATTTTTTACTTTTGACCCCCCAAAGTACCAAATAGATTCACTTTTCTTTGAGAAAAGTTGCTACATAAGGCAATCGAAGCATTTTTACTGCCCCAAATCGTGTCGACAGACACAAAAAAAAAAAAAAAAAACACACATCATTGTAAAATCAATACATTCTTCACTCCGTTCAGAATCTAAAAAAGAACCGGATGGGCCTCGCTCTACTGTACAGTTAGGGGTGGAGTGCACCTCGCTTATAGGATAGGTCATTATTATAATGGCTTTGTTAAATTTGAATGCAATGATAGATATCATTGTATACGAATAACGATTCTGAACGGAGTTCATATGTTTGTCTAGGATATAATACATTGTTACTTATAAACATTGTAATAAGTATATTTTATTTTGAAACGAAAAATTTAAAAAAATCGAAAATTTAAATTGTCTATAAATAAGTCTAAATATGTCAAAATACTTTTAAATCTTAACCATGTATAGAAAACGTCAATATAAAGATTTGGTGAAAATTTCAAGTTGTTGCGGTTTTTCGTTTTTGAGTTAAAGCATTTTATAAATACCGATATCATTTGTCAGTCTAGAATATTATACATTTATCACCGATTATAAAAATAAAATGTAAAAAAATCGAATATTTTAAATGCCTATAAGTGGCTTAAAAATCAATATAATATTTTGAAAAAAATATTGCATAAAAGAAATACCAATCTTAACAGCTGGTAGAAATTTCAAAAATCTGCGACTTATAATTTTTGAATTATAAAAAATATTTAAAATCGTTTGAGAATAAATCGCTATTTCATGCAATTTCGTAAATATTTAAATTTCAAACAGTCATAAAATTTTTTCCTCTAAGTCCGGTAGAAATTTTTTTAAAGATTTTTTTTAGAGTAGCTCATAGATAACCTAGTGTTAAAATTTTGAACCTTAAGTATGAACAAAAAAAATTTTATGAATTTTTATCTACAAAATAACTTGCAAATTATCGTGATTTTTACACATTTTATATAAATTTGAGCATTAAGGGCTTATAAAAAAAAATTGAGTTAACCGATCACTGATATTTTTTAGTTACGATAAGTTTAACTTATTATAAACCTAGTATACAATTTTCAAGAGTTTTCGCTCAACCAATTAAATTTTATAGATGTTTAAAAACAAAAATTTTTCAAAAATCGAAAATTTAAATTGTCTATAAATAAGTCAAAATCTTAACCATGTATAGAGAACGTCAATATAAAGATTTGGTGAAAATTTCAAGTTGTTGCGGTTTTTCATTTTTGAGTTAGAGCATTTAAAAAAAAACCAATATCTTTGTCAGTCTAGAATATTATACATTATATTATATTTTACATGTAATTTTTTGTCAATATTCGCTGTTCAAACGCTTATAAAAAAAAATTGTGGCTATGGATTTTAATAATTTTTGAATGACTTTAAGAACTACTTCTGTGGAATCTTCTATTAAATGTTCAAGTATTTTGTACGAGCCAAATTTTTTTTATCACCGATTATAAAAATAAAATGTAAAAAAATCGAATATTTTAAATGCCTATAAGTGGCTTAAAAATCAATATTATATTTTGAAAAAAATATGACATAAAGGAAATACCAATTTTAACAGCTGGTAGAAATTTCAAAAATCTGCGACTTATACTTTTTGAATTATAACAAATATTTAAAATCGTTTGAGAATAAATCGCTATTTTATGCAATTTCGTAAATATTTAAATTTCAAACAGTCATAACATTTTTTCCTCTAAGTTCGGTATAAATTTTTTTAAAGATTTTTGAAGAGTAGCTTATAGATAACCTAGTGTTAAAATTTTGAACCTTAAGTATGAACAGAAAACATTTTATGAATTTTTATCTACAAAATAACTTGCAAATTATCGTGATTTTTACATATTTCGCATAAATTGGAACTTTGAGCACTTATAAAAAAGTTTTTTTTATCAGTTAAGGAACAACTTATAAGAAACCTTGTATTAAATTTTCAAGATTTTCTGGGCAGCCAAAAAAATATTATCGTTATTTAAAAAAAAAATACTTAAAAAAATTGAAAATTTCAATTGTCTATAAATAGCTTAATAAAAGTCAAAATACTTTGAAAATTTAATGGTGTATAGAGAACGCTAATCTAAACATTTGGTGAAAATTTCAAGTATTTACATCGATTAGTTTTTGAGTTATAGCAAAATAAAAAATTTGATTATGTTGAAAACTGGTTTTACATAAAAACTCCCGTTTTTCCCAAATTTTTTTATGGTTTTTCCCGTCGCATTTAAAAAACATTGAAAAATTTTTACTTTTGACCCCCCAAAGTACCAAAAAGATTCACTTTCCTTTCAGAAAAGTTGCTACATAAGGCAATCGAAGCATTTTTACTGCTCCAAATCGTGTCGACAGACACAAAAAAAAAAAAAAAAAAACACACATCATTGTAAAATCAATACATTCTTCACTCCGTTCAGAATCTAAAAAAGAACCGGATGGGCCTCACTCTGCTGTACAGTTAGGGGTGGAGTGCACCTCGCTTATAGGATAGGTCATTATTATAATGGATTTGTTAAATTTGAATGCAATGATAGATATCATTGTATACGAATAACGATTCTGAACGGAGTTCATATGTTTGTCTAGGATATAATACATTGTTACTTATAAACATTGTAAAAAGTATATTTTATTTTGAAACGAAAAATTTAAAAAAATCGAAAATTTAAATTGTCTATAAATAAGTCAAAATATGTCAAAATACTTTTAAATCTTAACCATGTATAGAGAACGTCAATATAAAGATTTGGTGAAAATTTCAAGTTGTTGCGGTTTTTCATTTTTGAGTTAGAGCATTTAAAAAAAAACCAATATCTTTGTCAGTCTAGAATATTATACATTATATTATATTTTACATGTAATTTTTTGTCAATATTCGCTGTTCAAACGCTTATAAAAAAAAATTGTGGCTATGGATTTTAATAATTTTTGAATGACTTTAAGAACTACTTCTGTGGAATCTTCTATTAAATGTTCAAGTATTTTGTACGAGCCAAATTTTTTTTATCACCGATTATAAAAATAAAATGTAAAAAAATCGAATATTTTAAATGCCTATAAGTGGCTTAAAAATCAATATTATATTTTGAAAAAAATATGACATAAAGGAAATACCAATTTTAACAGCTGGTAGAAATTTCAAAAATCTGCGACTTATACTTTTTGAATTATAACAAATATTTAAAATCGTTTGAGAATAAATCGCTATTTTATGCAATTTCGTAAATATTTAAATTTCAAACAGTCATAACATTTTTTCCTCTAAGTTCGGTATAAATTTTTTTAAAGATTTTTGAAGAGTAGCTTATAGATAACCTAGTGTTAAAATTTTGAACCTTAAGTATGAACAGAAAACATTTTATGAATTTTTATCTACAAAATAACTTGCAAATTATCGTGATTTTTACATATTTCGCATAAATTGGAACTTTGAGCACTTATAAAAAAGTTTTTTTTATCAGTTAAGGAACAACTTATAAGAAACCTTGTATTAAATTTTCAAGATTTTCTGGGCAGCCAAAAAAATATTATCGTTATTTAAAAAAAAAATACTTAAAAAAATTGAAAATTTCAATTGTCTATAAATAGCTTAATAAAAGTCAAAATACTTTGAAAATTTAATGGTGTATAGAGAACGCTAATCTAAACATTTGGTGAAAATTTCAAGTATTTACATCGATTAGTTTTTGAGTTATAGCAAAATAAAAAATTTGATTATGTTGAAAACTGGTTTTACATAAAAACTCCCGTTTTTCCCAAATTTTTTTATGGTTTTTCCCGTCGCATTTAAAAAACATTGAAAAATTTTTACTTTTGACCCCCCAAAGTACCAAAAAGATTCACTTTCCTTTCAGAAAAGTTGCTACATAAGGCAATCGAAGCATTTTTACTGCTCCAAATCGTGTCGACAGACACAAAAAAAAAAAAAAAAAAACACACATCATTGTAAAATCAATACATTCTTCACTCCGTTCAGAATCTAAAAAAGAACCGGATGGGCCTCACTCTGCTGTACAGTTAGGGGTGGAGTGCACCTCGCTTATAGGATAGGTCATTATTATAATGGATTTGTTAAATTTGAATGCAATGATAGATATCATTGTATACGAATAACGATTCTGAACGGAGTTCATATGTTTGTCTAGGATATAATACATTGTTACTTATAAACATTGTAAAAAGTATATTTTATTTTGAAACGAAAAATTTAAAAAAATCGAAAATTTAAATTGTCTATAAATAAGTCAAAATATGTCAAAATACTTTTAAATCTTAACCATGTATAGAGAACGTCAATATAAAGATTTGGTGAAAATTTCAAGTTGTTGCGGTTTTTCATTTTTGAGTTAGAGCATTTAAAAAAAAACCAATATCTTTGTCAGTCTAGAATATTATACATTATATTATATTTTACATGTAATTTTTTGTCAATATTCGCTGTTCAAACGCTTATAAAAAAAAATTGTGGCTATGGATTTTAATAATTTTTGAATGACTTTAAGAACTACTTCTGTGGAATCTTCTATTAAATGTTCAAGTATTTTGTACGAGCCAAATTTTTTTTATCACCGATTATAAAAATAAAATGTAAAAAAATCGAATATTTTAAATGCCTATAAGTGGCTTAAAAATCAATATTATATTTTGAAAAAAATATGACATAAAGGAAATACCAATTTTAACAGCTGGTAGAAATTTCAAAAATCTGCGACTTATACTTTTTGAATTATAACAAATATTTAAAATCGTTTGAGAATAAATCGCTATTTTATGCAATTTCGTAAATATTTAAATTTCAAACAGTCATAACATTTTTTCCTCTAAGTTCGGTATAAATTTTTTTAAAGATTTTTGAAGAGTAGCTTATAGATAACCTAGTGTTAAAATTTTGAACCTTAAGTATGAACAGAAAACATTTTATGAATTTTTATCTACAAAATAACTTGCAAATTATCGTGATTTTTACATATTTCGCATAAATTGGAACTTTGAGCACTTATAAAAAAGTTTTTTTTATCAGTTAAGGAACAACTTATAAGAAACCTTGTATTAAATTTTCAAGATTTTCTGGGCAGCCAAAAAAATATTATCGTTATTTAAAAAAAAAATACTTAAAAAAATTGAAAATTTCAATTGTCTATAAATAGCTTAATAAAAGTCAAAATACTTTGAAAATTTAATGGTGTATAGAGAACGCTAATCTAAACATTTGGTGAAAATTTCAAGTATTTACATCGATTAGTTTTTGAGTTATAGCAAAATAAAAAATTTGATTATGTTGAAAACTGGTTTTACATAAAAACTCCCGTTTTTCCCAAATTTTTTTATGGTTTTTCCCGTCGCATTTAAAAAACATTGAAAAATTTTTACTTTTGACCCCCCAAAGTACCAAAAAGATTCACTTTCCTTTCAGAAAAGTTGCTACATAAGGCAATCGAAGCATTTTTACTGCTCCAAATCGTGTCGACAGACACAAAAAAAAAAAAAAAAAAACACACATCATTGTAAAATCAATACATTCTTCACTCCGTTCAGAATCTAAAAAAGAACCGGATGGGCCTCACTCTGCTGTACAGTTAGGGGTGGAGTGCACCTCGCTTATAGGATAGGTCATTATTATAATGGATTTGTTAAATTTGAATGCAATGATAGATATCATTGTATACGAATAACGATTCTGAACGGAGTTCATATGTTTGTCTAGGATATAATACATTGTTACTTATAAACATTGTAAAAAGTATATTTTATTTTGAAACGAAAAATTTAAAAAAATCGAAAATTTAAATTGTCTATAAATAAGTCAAAATATGTCAAAATACTTTTAAATCTTAACCATGTATAGAGAACGTCAATATAAAGATTTGGTGAAAATTTCAAGTTGTTGCGGTTTTTCATTTTTGAGTTAGAGCATTTTAAAAAAAACCGATATCTTTGTCAGTCTAGAATATTATACATTATATTATATTTTACATGTAATTTTATGTCAATATTCGCTGTTCAAACGCTTATAAAAAAAAATTGTGCCTATAGATTTTAATAATTTTTGAATGACATTAAGAACTACTTCTGTGGAATCTTCTATTAAATTTTCAAGTATTTTGTACGAGCCAAATTTTTTTTATCACCGATTATAAAAAAAAAATGTAAAAAAATCGAATATTTTAAATGCCTATAAGTGGCTTAAAAATCAATATAATATTTTGAAAAAAATATTGCATAAAAGAAATACCAATCTTAACAGCTGGTAGAAATTTCAAAAATCTGCGACTTATACTTTTTGAATTATAAAAAATATTTAAAATCGTTTGAGAATAAATCGCTATTTCATGCAATTTCGTAAATATTTAAATTTCAAACAGTCATAAAATTTTTTCCTCTAAGTCCGGTAGAAATTTTTTTAAAGATTTTTTTTAGAGTAGCTCATAGATAACCTAGTGTTAAAATTTTGAACCTTAAGTATGAACAAAAAAAATTTTATGAATTTTTATCTACAAAATAACTTGCAAATTATCGTGATTTTTACACATTTTATACAAATTTGAGCATTAAGGGCTTATAAAAAAAAATTGAGTTAACCGATCACTGATATTTTTTAGTTACGATAAGTTTAACTTATTATAAACCTAGTATACAATTTTCAAGAGTTTTCGCTCAACCAATTAAATTTTATAGATGTTTAAAAACAAAAATTTTTCAAAAATCGAAAATTTAAATTGTCTATAAATAAGTCAAAATCTTAACCATGTATAGAGAACGTCAATATAAAGATTTGGTGAAAATTTCAAGTTGTTGCGGTTTTTCATTTTTGAGTTAGAGCATTTAAAAAAAAACCAATATCTTTGTCAGTCTAGAATATTATACATTATATTATATTTTACATGTAATTTTTTGTCAATATTCGCTGTTCAAACGCTTATAAAAAAAAATTGTGGCTATGGATTTTAATAATTTTTGAATGACTTTAAGAACTACTTCTGTGGAATCTTCTATTAAATGTTCAAGTATTTTGTACGAGCCAAATTTTTTTTATCACCGATTATAAAAATAAAATGTAAAAAAATCGAATATTTTAAATGCCTATAAGTGGCTTAAAAATCAATATTATATTTTGAAAAAAATATGACATAAAGGAAATACCAATTTTAACAGCTGGTAGAAATTTCAAAAATCTGCGACTTATACTTTTTGAATTATAACAAATATTTAAAATCGTTTGAGAATAAATCGCTATTTTATGCAATTTCGTAAATATTTAAATTTCAAACAGTCATAACATTTTTTCCTCTAAGTTCGGTATAAATTTTTTTAAAGATTTTTGAAGAGTAGCTTATAGATAACCTAGTGTTAAAATTTTGAACCTTAAGTATGAACAGAAAACATTTTATGAATTTTTATCTACAAAATAACTTGCAAATTATCGTGATTTTTACATATTTCGCATAAATTGGAACTTTGAGCACTTATAAAAAAGTTTTTTTTATCAGTTAAGGAACAACTTATAAGAAACCTTGTATTAAATTTTCAAGATTTTCTGGGCAGCCAAAAAAATATTATCGTTATTTAAAAAAAAAATACTTAAAAAAATTGAAAATTTCAATTGTCTATAAATAGCTTAATAAAAGTCAAAATACTTTGAAAATTTAATGGTGTATAGAGAACGCTAATCTAAACATTTGGTGAAAATTTCAAGTATTTACATCGATTAGTTTTTGAGTTATAGCAAAATAAAAAAATTGATTATGTCGAAAACTGGTTTTGCGTAAAAACTCCCGTTTTTCCCAAATTTTTTTATGGTTTTTCCCGTCGCATTTAAAAAACATTGAAAAATTTTTACTTTTGACCCCCCAAAGTACCAAAAAGATTCACTTTCCTTTCAGAAAAGTTGCTACATAAGGCAATCGAAGCATTTTTACTGCTCCAAATCGTGTCGACAGACACAAAAAAAAAAAAAAAAAAACACACATCATTGTAAAATCAATACATTCTTCACTCCGTTCAGAATCTAAAAAAGAACCGGATGGGCCTCACTCTGCTGTACAGTTAGGGGTGGAGTGCACCTCGCTTATAGGATAGGTCATTATTATAATGGATTTGTTAAATTTGAATGCAATGATAGATATCATTGTATACGAATAACGATTCTGAACGGAGTTCATATGTTTGTCTAGGATATAATACATTGTTACTTATAAACATTGTAAAAAGTATATTTTATTTTGAAACGAAAAATTTAAAAAAATCGAAAATTTAAATTGTCTATAAATAAGTCAAAATATGTCAAAATACTTTTAAATAAAAAAAAAAAAAAAAAAAAAAAAAAAAAAAAAAAAAAACACACATCATTGTATAATCAATACATTCTTCACTCCGTTCAGAATCTAAAAAGAGTTGATACTGGAGTTGGGTGGGATACACGAGATGAATTGATAGGTTAAGCATAGGATACATTTTGGGTTTATTTTATATTATAAAAAATTTTACGTCATTTTAAAAAAAAATTCTAAGAAAAGTTGAAAACTTAAATTTTCTATTAAAAGCTCAAAAAAAAGTAAAAACTTTTAAAAAATTGTACCACATATAGATGATTCTACATTTGGTGAAAATGATGTGTAGATATAATTTTTATTATCATATATTATATTATTGATTATTTTACTTTTTCTAATAAATTAATTTTGTTGTTGAAACTTTACACGTTGGTATAGCTAACTGTATACGTTGGTAAATACAATTTCTACTAATATCAAATACATCTTCATTATCATATTTTACTTCGAATTACCAAGTGTACTTACGTAAATGCATTGTGTTTATTCGAATTACTGCGAGATTTTTAAGTGAACAAGCAATTAATTCGAATTACCTAAAGTTTTTAATTATCGAAGGTTTGAACTATTGAGAGACTGTAAATATAATTTCTAAACTCTAATGAATTTCGTAAAAATACGTATACAATATTTTTAAAACCTTACTTTTTTTTATTATTATCTAAGGTTTGAATTTTTATTATGGTACCTATAAAAAATGAATAAATGTAGAAAAAACCCATTGAAATTATGGATATTTTAAATATATGTGATGCGAAGTTCTACCCAAAACATACATTTGTTATTGAAAATTTTGCAACTCAGTGTCTTCAATCAGTTTCTATAACAACAGTAGAATGTTAGTTATACGTAAAATAAATGTCTAAAACATTTATTTTGACTCCCCCCCCCCCTCAAAATAAAATCCTGGCTACATGCCTGCGCGCATGTTACGATATGCCGTATGGCGAACTTTGCGTACGATAGATTTTATGCATGTTCAAACTTCATCTTCTCATATTACACGTTGTAAAACAATACCATATACGTTACGATAATCGTTTGTGAAATCATATCAAAAAAATTGTACAATTAATTATATCATACTTGTATATAGCGCGCTTAAGACAAGGACAAGTTAATTCATTTTTCATATAATAGGTTCCTATAAATACTTATTATATGCTACACAATACATTTATTCTGTGAAATTTATATGGATTTCATTTGTTCTGAGTAAATAGCTCAGTATGTGACCTATGCACTTACCGTCTATATTGTGTACAAGTGCCATTAATAGATAAATAGTTTTGAATTTACGTTACATCGATGCATTATACTAAATAGATTTCTGTGTGTTTTGTGTTAGATAAAAAATAATGTACTTATACAAACAATTTTATCGGACCGATTGTAGTGCGTCGCTTTATTATTCCCCATAATGCATATTGTCCGAAATCTCATCAAATTTCGACATAATATATTCCTAGTGATATTCGCTTGACGGGAAATGCTATCAGCTATTCAACCACAAGTTCAGTCACGTTATTTGTGTCGTCTGCTTAGGTCAAGTATCGCTTACTGCAATCATAACATTTCACAATGCCACAATGGCAGAGACGTTTTGAGGTAATTACCTATTATAGCGCTTGTATCAGCTTTGAACTTTTAAATATATGTTTTAAATTTTGATTTCATCGATATCTGATATATTCATGATATTCTTTTTATTTTTTTTTTATTTTATTAGCTTTCGGTATAAATATATTATACTTATACGCACATATTGTCTAACGTAATTTATTTTTTGTTATATGTCTTCCGACACTCGTATAATAATTATTGTTTTAATATAATATTCGATTGTTTGTGTGTACCTATTTAGATGCAACTATAGGAGGGGACTTGAAGGGACTTAGTTCCTCAAATATTTCCATAGCCCTCCCAATGGAAAATAATGAACCTAGGAATTTATTTTTTATGATTAAGATAGTTTTAATAGAAAAATTAATTTTGTTTAAAGGTTCCAGTTTTTCAATATAATTGAGGTTCTTTTATTTAGTTCATTAGTTTATGAGTATAATAGTGTTTTAAATTTGGTTTTCTACTTGATTTTGTATTTTTGATCTCGTTTTTATACGATTATATCAAATGTTAAATGATGAGGACTATCTTGTAAACATGTGAATCTAGAACAGTAAGTAGCGTAAGATTGTACTTGTAAAGAAATTAGTGAAATAAACGTGTTCGATCGTAGTTTCTGCTAGTCTTTTTCTTGATATTTTTAGCCCTTTCCTCAAATGCAAGCTTAAGTTTCACCTACCTATATGTATACATTATACTTATTTTAATAATCATAATTATAATAAATAGCATTGATGTGACATCAAAATGCAAGTAGAATATTTTTTATTATTATATTTTTTATTTCTTTAACGGAGCTTAATCGAAATCACTATTATTTTATGTATAGGATATAGTATGTACGTTACGATTACACAATAAATATTTCTCATTTCTGTTACAGTTTTTAATTTCAATAAAGAGTATTCTTATTACATGTCGTATTTAGTCGTAACAACAATATTTTTCATTAAATGCTTTATTTTTAATAAAAGCGTGGATATTTACAGTAGGGCTGGGTAGTGAGTAAGTGAGTCGATTTAAAGAATTGACTCTTTTAGGTGAACTGAATGAGTTGAATCAGTGTGCTAAAATTCAATGACTTAATAACATAATATTACTCACAAATATATTATATATATATATATATCCTAATTTTTATTATTTTGTTATAATTTTGACAGCTCATGACTTGTGAATTGTGTTAATTGAATTACCTATGTAGTTCAATTAATTCATTATTATTTAAAATAAAACATTTAGTTGATAAGAACTTAATGAATTAGAAGTTGACTCACTGAATCAAATAATTGGAATGAACTGAGTCAAGTGAATTGAATCATTAAATTGAGTCGAAATTCCCACCTCTAATTTAAACCAATTGTTTAAAAAATGTTTTGTCTTGGAGCAAATTAACGCTTAAACTTCATGGGATCAAACTATTACTGTACCGTATTGTATATAATAACAGAAACGATAATCAATGTAAGAAAGGTAACAAAAATGATTTCTAGTGAAAGATATTTATCAGTTTTATTCGCGTATAATTGGTTTATACTGTTATTGAATATTGAGCACTGTCTTAATGACCTTATAATAACCTATTAGACCTATTAGAGATATTATATATACTTTATCTAATATAACACATTGACTTAATAATCTATTGAAAATAAAATCACGTTGTTTTAATTGATGAACACCTCTTACAAAACATAAACACATGGGTTAGAAATCAAAAACTTATATTTAAATGTCAGTTTTCAGCTGAAAATCACAACTGTCCAACTCAAAAGTCACCAAAAGGCGACTATATAAGAAGGGACACTTTATCTGGCACTAATTTATCAGCGATGGAAAAATCAGAATATTTAACTTCAAACGATAACCGGTGTCGCAGTCCATCTGTTTATAGACGAGATGATCCTATAGTCGTGGACGTCAACATTTGTGATTGTCCAACAGAACAAACACAGAGAGATGAAAATGTTTTATTAGAAAACGTGGTAGTCAATCGAGGAATAATACATGTGAGTGTTAGATTTAGTTTATTAATAGACACAATAAGAATACAGTATGTTCAAACATTTTGCATACTTAAAAAACATAATATGTTAAATAAATAAATATAATATACATTATACAAGACGACAAATAACTTCTCATTTAATAGATAAGACATATATATTATCATTAAGGTCTAAAATTTACTCTATGAGCTTGTTGAAACGTTTCAGAGTTATATGATCAATATTTAATAAATGTATTTTTTATATGGTTTTACATACAGAGTGGTTCATTTATATGGATTCACTCATTATCAAATACAATTTTAATAATTTAAATGTTTGCAAAAAAATTAAATAAATATCATTGATGATCTTATAAGATTTTTTTATTTTTAATGATAACTCTATTACATATTTTCAGAAAGTTATTGAGAAAAAAGATATTGATGTAAGAAATTTTGAATCCTGATAACTAATTAGTGTAATATTGACATTTAAAATTGTTATGTTATTGGTTTTAAAATAAATGCTTATAACAACGGTTGAAACTTCATCGCAATAATAAAATAATTAGTTAAGTTATATAATTAATTAATTTATACTGAAAGTAGATAAAAAAAAGTGTAGCGGTTCTATGAAACCTATAGGTTAATTTAGTGGACATTATATTTTAATTATACTTAAATTGCTAAACCTTTATACATATTTGATGAAACTAAAACCCCTTTAATCCAATTTTATTTTGTTTTTACTATTGATTAATACAATTTAACTATTTGTTATTATTGATATAAATAACCAATTTATTATTAATATAATATAAAGTTAACAAGATTAAATTATTTAATTTATTGCAATTTATTAATTAAATAATTTATAATCTCATTATATAATATAATTGTTATAAAAACCAATTTTAAGACGGACAATTATAGTTAAAAATATTAAAAAATAAAGAGTTATTTATAACGCATGGCTTATTTCTAGTTGAAACGCAATTATGTTTAACATACCTACCCTAAAATGATTAAAAAAAGAAGTTTTTCTGGTTTGTTAAAAAAAAAAAAATGTGTAATAGGAAATTCATCTTAAAAAACTGATTAAATCAATCAATTTTATAAAGTATACTAAAAATTATCAGTAAGAATATTTGCATTTTAATTGTTTAATTTCATAATTTGATAATAAATGAAAAAAATGTTTATAATGTTGAATAATTCTTTATCATCTTTCTAGAGAGCTTTTCCCATTTTTTTTATAAACTTTAATTTGAAACCAAACTATATTTTTTTATAAAATGTACTAAAATGTATGAATGTCCGAAATACATTTAAATTAATGAACCAAAAAAATTAGGAAATTTATTTTAAATGTTTACGGTTTTAAATGTATATTGTTATTTGTAATACCATTGATTTTATGTATCATTATCATTCATTTATCTTCAGTAACTTTTTCAATCGACTAACTGATATAATATATGTTTCTATGAATTTCTATCTTAGCAATTTGCCGTGTGGTACAGTCGAAAGTCTGTAATCCCGTTGTCGTATTTAATCGGCATACCGTTTGGCTGGATGTTGCTCGGTTCATTCCAATATTTTGTGTGCGTCGTCATTCTGGGTGACATTTTATTAGATCCGTGGTATTTCACGTGTACTTGGATAGTGGAAGTCATTTCCACGTTTCCCATTACCTTGTTCATTATAGTCGCCAAATGTCTATACGTGCGTATGGTAAGTGTGTGGATTGATTATCGCATGAGAATTTATTTATAGTTTATTATATTAAAATTCATAAAATATGCCTTGTCAAGGTTGTAAAACGAATGGATCATTAGACCGCACTAAAACTATGTTTATAATATAAACTTATACTTTACTGCAATATAAATTCAACTTCAAAAACCTAAGTTATTATTAAATAATTTAAGCTGTGAAAACATCAAATTCATGGAAACGGTAGATCAATAACAATTAAAAAATATATTATTGTTTATTAATTTATTATTATTATTATACTCGTATATATACTACAAATGCGTATGTACCTATAAAACAGGGATGGCCAACAGGTCGATCATGACATGAATTCGAGTCGATTGCGACTTACAATTTTTATTCAAATTCTTTCAGAAAACCGTTAAAATATTTATTTATTTTCTGTACATTTTTATATCTTTGTTCAACCCACAAATATAAAAATTATAATAATAACAATTAATAAAGAATATATACAGTAGCAAATAACTATGAAAAACGAAATAATACATTGAGATCAAATAGCTATGTAGATATATTGTACATATTCTAATGTTTATTTCGTATTAAATAGCGGTATTTATTTCTTCGTATATATTGATAATATTATATTAAAATATATGTTATATAAAATAAAATTAAAATTATTATTACTTATTGATATTTTAAACAGAATAAATGAAGCAAGTGTAACATGCATGTGTATAAACTATACTTTTGCTGAATTACAACCATTTATTATTTTTTTTGGTCGATTGTGACAACCTAAAAAAACTCAGAAGTCGATCACAATCTTTTAAAAGTTGGCCACCTCTGTCATTAAATACATAGTATTGAAGGTAAAGATTAAAATACCAAACACGTTTTCCCATGATAGGGGACAACATTTTAATCTTACAAATTATAAAAACTCACGAAAGGCATGAGGTCCCTTAAATGGGCAACAAATGATTCCGCACATTTTCATAACACATAAGTTTTTTTTTACTCAACTCAAATTTAATACGATTCCGCCTAAAAATGGTTACGACGTTGCCAGTTATGAGGAAAAATAATTATTAAAAATGAATTTTATAGAAAAATGTATTTCAATCCTGTCGTTAATAATATTGTATTTTGGTTTTTATGCATAAATATTAAATATATATACTCTATTTTTGAGTCGAAAAATATTTTTTTTCTTAATTTTAAAAAATAAACATACTATAATTTTTGTCAGAAGAGCAGTGCCACTTTAAAAGTTGATCACATTTGTGGATATCAACAAATCTATGTTTATAACCATTAATGACAGTTAGCTCATTTGACATTATAATACGAATTTTTGAATTTTTTAAACTATTAATTTTAAATTCTAAACTCAATTTATTAGTTAACAGACAACAATAAAACACAATAATGTAATATACACGTACAAACAGGTAATTGAAGAGTTCAGATAAAACACTTATGTAATACACTGTAGATATTTCAGATAAGCTAGTATTAGGGAAAAAATCAAAATAATGTTTTAATATAACTTATATGTCTTATTAATATCAACCATTTTTATGTTTAAAATGATTTTTACAATAAAATCGGCAATGTCGCAAATTAGTTTTGTGCGGAATCTTGTAAAGAGGACGTTGCACTGTAATTTTTCAGGATCAAAAACATGTTCGTTTAAATTTAAAACTACATGTTCCTGCGTGGTTTTAGAGCTTAGACACCTATTATCAAAATTGAATAAAACAATATTTTGGAGGGCATCTCATCGGGGTTTTATAAAATATTTAGTTTAAAAAAAGATACAGCCATTTAAAAAATTAAAAATAAACGTATATTATAAATGTAATATCTAACAGTATAATTAACATAATGAAAATCCCCGATGAGATGCCCTCGTAAATATTATAAGCTTTCACTTCGATAATAGGTGTTTTTACTCTAATATCATTGTAGAGTGATTGATTTACAATCTAAGTGTGCCATAAATGTTCTAAGTTTTATGCCGCAAACAAAAAATTTACAGCCGACTAGTGCTGCTATGTTTCTATTACGAAAAGGTATATGCGGTACCGTGAATCGTTGCTAATAACGACGCCCCAGGCAGCTGCCTTTTCTGCAATGTCGATGTTCCGGTGCTGTGTAAATCTTTCCATAGCATCGGATTACGTATCTACGAAACAATACGAATAATACGATCAGTAATCACTGTAATCTGATTGAAATTACTTTTTTATTTAATAATATATTTATTTAATTAATAATTGCTTAATATTTTTGTGAAAAAAGTATGTTTACTCTTAAGACCGACTAAATTATTAACAACAAATAAAAGTTATGATATAGTATAGGTAATATGCGTGTACATAATAATTTAAATTAAAAATACGAGTAGGTTCATCTTATATGATTCGATGACTACTAAGCATTACTTATATTTAATTAATTTAGAGAAAAATTATAATGCTCAGTAAATATTTACAATCAATACAATAAATACTACGAAAAAATAGATAATTTACCTTCATTTTAAATATTTAGAATAACTATTTTTAACTTTTTATTTTTTAGTATAAGACTATTAGACATATTTTTTTTAATATTCTTACAAAACATCATCTTTGATCTTTTAACATTTTAAATGGTACTTAAAATGGAGATCACATTGTACACAGGGATAATATTTAAATACTAAATAATATCATACAGATCAATATTAAAATAAATTATATCAATGTATTTTGACAATTTGATACAATACAGTTTTATAAGATTAAAGTTTATTAACATTTTATATAATATCGTTACGTGACTATAAATCATTATATTAAAAGTAATTTTCCTATTATATTTCAATTCCAATATTCATTATTTTTAAACTTTTAATAAAATGAAAACAATAAGATCGAAATAATTCAAAAATATATTAGTTAATATAATTGTAAGTATATTATTCATTGAATTTACTTAAAACATTCTTAAAAAGGAAACCACACTAATGTATTTTTGTTTTTCATCTGGGTGATTTGTCAAAAATTAATTTGGCTGATTTTAGTCATAAAGCGTGTAAATACCATTCATAGTCAGTTGGTAAACATAAATTGCACAAAAAAAATAATATTTTTATGGACATTTTGTAGTTTAATTTTGTAAAATCGTAAAATATTATTAGAATAATAAAAATTATTAAAATTATTAGCGATATGTTTATTAATATATATATTTGAATAACAAATAAATTGTATTTTAAATTGTATTTTAAAAATTACTTTAAAGTCTTAGTCATGATTGAAATATTTTCGTTATAAATGGCTATGCGTGACTCATACCGTGTAAAAATGTATAATGTTAAATTTTCAATTTAACCTATGAAAAATTATGTAATGTCATAATATGTTAAAATTATACGTCATTCCTTACGGTTTTTTGTCATTAATTTAATAAGAGTTCGTAAATTTGATTGAGGTCGAAACTGTAAACAATTAAAAATATATTATTATTATTTATTTTCGATAATTTAGTTAAAATAAATGAATTAATTTTAAATTATATTCTTAGATCTCTGATATCAACTAACACTTAATAAGCTTTGTAAACTTCATAAGATTTAGCTTAAAATACTTTTATATTCTTGAAAAAAATAGGTTTCACTGTAACTTAAAATTTAAATAAATACTGGTAACTAATAATTTATAATATTTTTTGAAATATATCTATTACCTTTAATAGGAATAGTTAGACAACTTAAAGTTAATTTAAATTTTCAGGCCATAGAAGTTAAAATTGTACAGCTATTCGTACTGGTCAGCAGAATCATATCATTCTAAAATCAAAGTATGTTTCGCTTTACTCACAATCTAAAGTAAAGTACATCACCATAATGTATTATTTAAAAAAAAAAGGAAAAAAAGTACTACTTATCTATGGTTTTGAAAAAAATTTTATAAGTACATAATATATAATATACGTGCTAGTAAATATTAACATTTTAGAAATATTTATTGTATAAAAAGTCAATAATAGTAGTAATAAATTGTACATCTTAAAATTGATACATTTTTTAATTAAATATAAGATAATTAATGAGTTGTTACCTTTAGTGTTCAATTTCTAATTTATAAAAACAATAAAATGTAACTTGCACTCGCGCTCAGGTCATCAATTTAAAAATAACTATAGAAAAATTAATTAAGAATTTAACTTAGAATGTTACTATCAATATGATTAGTTGTACTAGTGATTGAGTACTAGTGAATACGTGGCCATGTTTTTTCGTGTTTTTTTAATTTTTCCTTATTCTTTAATTTTGTTGTTGTATATTAGTATACTTAACAATTTTTCATGGTGAATGCAAACATATAGACGTGTGGATCTGATGGATTTTAAAGCCCGGTACAGAATTTTGCCAG
>JASXSY010002726.1:0-29511 GCA_034509805.1 Sipha maydis
CACCACCTATTTTTCTCCAAGGTTTCGCTGATCAACCCATTATATAAAGTGTTAGTAATCAGTCCAGCTATTTTATTGCATTGTCCTTTGCTGCATGCATCTCAATTAAGGTTCCGGGAGATTTCCTTTTTTCACATTCACTTACTATGTGTTTCATTGTTTACTTGTCTGCGCCATAGTCACATTTAGGGTTTGCCTTGATTTGCCACTTATGTAATAAATGAACATTGAAGCATTTTTTTAAGATAGGGTGAGGTTTAGAAGTAGCAAGGATCTTCCATAACTTATGTTTAACTGATCTATTTTGGTCTTAAGATACAGTTCCTCTAAAGTTTTCGATAAAAGTCGTGGCCATTGTTTGTAGCTTGATTATAGTTTGCGCATTTTTAAATCTATTTTTGCCTTCTGGCCTTTTAAATAGTGCTCATGCTTCATGAACATTTCTTTTCATGTCAAGATAATCAACCGTTTCGATCCATCTCTGGCGCCTGGCGTCATCCAATAAGGCAAGTAGTTTTTTCCCTTTCTCCGCAGTTTGATGAGCAGTATAATTCTTGTACAGTTCTTCAAATTTAGCACTCTACCCGTATATGTAATTTTTTATGAAACCTCTTGCGATAATTATTTTGGCTGTTTTGAATAATAGTTTTTGTATGTGTGGTAGTACATTCATACATCTGGGCATACGATTTATATTATTTTCTATAAATTTCTCGAACTGTTCCCAATTAGCTTTCCGGATGTTTCATCTGAGGATTGGCCGCGAACTATACAGTTGAAAGCTAAACCCAACTTTGATCATAATTACTTTGTGCTGGCTGTTGGAAAAAGAACCGATGATGGATCTTTCTGCTGGGTAGGGAATACCATCATCATCGAGCGTTATAATAGTCATATCTGGATTATAGCCTGCATTCCATCTAGCTGACCAGAAATTATGTGGGCCTTTAAGATCCTGCAGTATATATATAAGTTAAATACAGAGATTCAGTCTAGGAGAATTTCTCCAGCCTCATCATTACTATCATAATCCTAAGTGGTGTTGTAACTACAGTCTCCTGTAATCAAGGCAGGCTTGGCAATCTCTACAAGCGAATTTTCTTCCCATTTTTCGTTTGAGGCTTTATAAGTATTATAGATATTGAACCCATTTAATAATAATAATAGTTTATTTACGCCTATATAGGGCGATTGAGTTTACAGCATTTATACAACAATTATAAATAATAGCCATAATTATGATATAATACGAAATCAACAACAAATTATCATTGTAGGATTATAGAAAAATCAATATAGTTGAATATTGACTGAATATAATAATTTCAATAATTGTCATTATTATAGTTTAAACATTGTTTAAATATTCCTAACACATTATGTATTTAATAACTGCCCATAATATTTCAATAGTATTGAAAAAATATTAATTATAGAATATTTGTTAAATATTAAAGAATTTGAGTGCAATATTGTCTACTCGTAATATTGCTCAACAAAGAATTTATTGAGAATAATTCAAGAAAATAATAAAAGAACAAACCAACAAGAAAAAAATTTAAGACAATCAGAGAGACCAACAAAAAAAAAACGGACGAGAATAAATCTTGACCTATAACATCAAGATTGGGCAATAGAGTTGTACCACAAAAAGATAAGGAAGAGGATTTTATCGTCGTTAAGAATAAGAAAAGTCGAAGATATAATATGATATAATAGAAACGGGACTTATAATTAAAAATGCAGAGAGTAATACATCGTTAGAACTCAAAAAATAAGTATATTCTGAAATATTAAAGAAAAACTCAAGACCTAATATAATAGTAACGAATACAAGGCTAACCTTGCGTGGTCGAACAAAAACCATTAAAACTTAAATTATTGGTGTACAATGTTGATAGTGACTTGACTGGTAAAGAAGTCATCAATGATCTTATACATCTCAACGTTGAACTAAGAGACACAGAAAAAGAAAAATATAACGCAATTAGTAAGAAATCTCCACAAGGACAACATTCTTCCAGAAAAGTATCTTGGTTATTGGAAGTCGATCCGAGTATACGTATATAAAAAACTTGTCAATGGACGATTCTTCATTAGTATGTCTTATTGTTGAATCCAACTTTATGACCAAGTGACTTGGTGTTTCATATGTCAAAGATATGGACATATAGCAAAATACTGTCCAACCAATGTTCAAACATGTATGATATGCACATCACAAAAGAAAGATCACGATTGGAAGAACTGCAAAGCAAACCCAAAGTGTGTAAACTGCGGAAAGAATGAGCCGTCCAACCACCTTGATTGTCCCTCAAGATTAAGGGCAATAATACAGAGGTGCATAAGACTAACTATGGAACAAATCCAACATGATTAGTTTAAAAATAAATGCAGCGAGAAGTAAAATAGTAAACGAACTCCTGCATTATAGTCACAAAAATCAAATTGACATAATATTATTACATGATCCCCTGTTGGTCGGGGTTAGAATAGACCATTGGTTGTTCCTGCCTGTCGTAAAAGGCGACTAAAAGGGACTTGTAGTAGGGCAGCAGCTGTTACAATATTGGATGTAGATTCATCATCTACACGCGAGACAGCAACCAACAGATACGGGAAACTGTACGACTGGTGGCTGCACTGCGATACGGAAGGCAACGGGAAACCACCGTATTAATATCCCAAGTATCAGCAATTAACATGTCTTCTTCTCAAGATAAGAGGGAAGACTGAAGAGTGCTGCGAACCAATCTACGGATTGAAACCATAGAGAGAGAGACATCATATTTATTCTGAAAAAAAAATATACAATTATATAAGTTTACAATTCTTTATTTAATATTAAATTATAATTAGTACAATAGGTGATATACTATTTGAAATTTAGACATAAAAACCGGCGTTTAGATTCTTTATCAAATTGAAATCGAATTAATTTCATTACAACTTCGGAGTAACGACATATAAGTGTGTTAAAACTATATAGTTTCAAGTGAAAAGTCTCGTGAAAGGTTAATTTAGATCTTGAATAATTTGTAGGAACCAACAGACCTATTTTTTCTCCAAGATTTTGCCGATTGGGCTATTATATAAATGTTAGTTATCGTACATTTAGTTCTACATTTATACTCAAGAAGATTAAAGGTTTAATGAAGTTTGTATAGCTTAAGCTACATTTAAGCTATACACTTGTATAACAGAAAGGCATAACAGTACACAAGTGAGGAGCGTTTATTTTTTTTAAATTTAATTTATATTCATTTCTATCCGTTTAGAATCGTTTTTCGTATACAATGATATCTATCATTGCATTCAAATTTAACAAATCCATTGTAATAATGACCTATCCTACGTATAAACGAGGTGCACTCCACCCCAACTGTACAGCAGAGCGAGGCCCATCCGGTTCTTTTTTTTTTAATTTATACAAGGTTACTGACAAAAATATTTATACTTTCATTATTACTTTCAAATAAATATAATGAACATTTTAGGTATTAATAACACATTAACAATATAACATGATTACTAATTAATAGTTTATTTCAGTAAGGAATGTTATGCGAACTACGGAGTAAATAATAGTAACATTATTTAATAATAAAAATAATAATAATTGGTCAGTAGTTAATTTTACCGTATGAAACATGCCAAACTACCTATGTTACATACAGTTGTTATAATTTACTCTTAGTTTTACAATAATTCGATTAATTTCCAAAATAAATTATTCATGTTATACTGAGAGTTAGATAATGTAATTAAAAGTGTTTTAAAAGATGCACGTAATGAGTATTATAACTAGTGATTATCAATTTTTCAAAAGTTTTCAGGATCATGATTATTTGTAAAATCATATCTCTTCTTGTTTAAACATAAAAATATATAATTATATATAAAAAAAAAATTATAACATGCTTGGACTCTAGTTCCGGGATGTCATTTTGTAACTAACAACAGCTAATTTACATTAGCACAATGAGGTTGTATTTATATAGTTATAACTTATACGTGTTAGTTATTATTAGTTCACTAAACTATATTGCAATATAACTTATTTGTAGTACTAATTGTTATGTTTAATACTTAATAAAATGTTAAATTTTATTGTAAATTCAAAATGCGCACGTGCGTATCCCCTAGATTGCTGTATATCAGCTATTATAAGGTTAACGTGTTATAATAAACTATCAACAAGAAAAAAAATTGTAAATATGAGTTTAATATATTAAATATAAGTATTATTTTCTATGTTTCGATGGTCATCTGTTACAATATGTGTCATACAACATATATCAAATAAACGAGTATAAGACATGTATACATATATGAATATATCAAGATACGAGTACAATCAAAATCAGATCAATATTCAAAGTTTTATTGGTTAAATAATATTTATCTAATTAGTTAGGCTCAATTTTAATTTTTATTTTTTTTATAGTGTTATAATTCAGCGATTTTTAATTATCGAGTATATTATAACAACATATATGTATTATAAGTATTTATAAATTATTACATTTTCAGTTTAAGATAGGGAAAATACCCTGATCTATTTTCTTCAATACATTCATTGATTGGTTCGAAATTTAAATTTATATATCAATTAAAAAAAAAAAAACAAAATTTTGCTTTATAATACAAATTTTAATTTTAATTTCTAAAGTTCTCCTTGTTTTCTACTGAAAAAAAAATAATAATAACTTAAAAAAAGAACCGGATGGGCCTCGCTCTGCTGTACAGTTAGGGGTGGAGTGCACCTCGCTTATAGGATAGGTCATTATTATAATGGATTTGTTAAATTTGAATGCAATAGATATATCATTGTATACGAATAACGATTCTGAACGGAGTTCATATATTTGTCTAGGATATAATACATTGTTCATTTATAACATTGTAAAAAGTATATTTTATTTTGAAACGATAAATATATTTTTCAATTAGGATGGGTTGGCAGTTGCATACAGCGATATAGTTTGTCAGTCTAGAACATTCTACATTATATTATATTTTACATATAATTTTATGTCAATAATCGCTGTTCAAACGCTTATAAAAAAAAATTGTGCTTATGGATTTTAATTATTTTTTAATGACAATAAGAAAAACTTCTGTGGAATCTTCTATTAAATTTTCAAGTATTTTGTAGTAGCCAAATTTTTTTTATCACCGATTATGAAAATAAAATGTAAAAAAATCGAATATTTTAAATGCCTATTAGTGGCTTAAAAATCAATATAATATTTTGAAAAAAATATGACATTAAGGAAATACCAATCTTAACAGCTAGTAGAAATTTCAAAAATCTGCGACTTATACTTTTTGAATTTTAACAAATATTTAAAATCGTCTGAGAATAAGTCGCTATTTTATGCAATTTCGTAAATATTTAAATTTCAAACAGTCATACAATTTTTTGCTCTTAGTCCGGTAGAAATTTTTTTAAAGATTTTTGAAGAGTAGCTCATAGATAAGCTAGTGTTAACATTTTGAACCTTAAGTATGAACAAAAAAAATTTTATGAATTTTTATCTACAAAATAACTTGCAAGTTATCGTGATTTTTACACATTTTATACAAATTTGAGCATTAAGGGCTTATAAAAAAAATTGAGTAAACCGATCACTGATATTTTTTAGTTACGATAAGTTTAACTTATTATAAACCTAGTATAAAATTTTCAAGAGTTTTCGCTCAACCAATTAAATTTTATAGATGTTTAAAAACAAAAATTTTACAAAAATCGAAAATTTAAATTGTCTATAAATAAGTCAAAATATGTCAAAATACTTTTAAATCTTAACCATGTATAGAGAACGTCAATATAAAGATTTGGTGAAAATTTCAAGTTGTTGCGGTTTTTCATTTTTGAGTTAGAGCATTTTAAAAAAAACCGATATCTTTGTCAGTCTAGAATATTATACATTATATTATATTTTACATGTAATTTTATGTCAATATTCGCTGTTCAAACGCTTATAAAAAAAAATTGTGCCTATGAATTTAAATAATTTTTAAATGACTTTAAGAACTACTTCTGTGGAATCTTCTATTAAATTTTCAACTATTTTGTACGAGCCAAATTTTTTTTATCACCGATTATAAAAAAAAAAAAATGTAAAAAAATCGAATATTTTAAATGCCTATAAGTGGCTTAAAAATCAATATAATATTTTGAAAAAAATATGACATAAAGGAAATACCAATCTTAACAGCTGGTAGAAATTTCAAAAATCTGCGACTAATACTTTTTGAATTATAACAAATATTTAAAATCGTTTGAGAATAAATCGCTATTTTATGCAATTTCGTAAATATTTAAATTTCAAACAGTCATAAAATTTTTTCCTCTAATTCCGGTAGAAATTTTTTTAAAGATTTTTGAAGAGTAGCTTATACATAACCTCGTGTTAAAATTTTGAACCTTAAGTATGAACAGAAAAAATTTTATGAATTTTTATCTACAAAATAACTTGCAAATTATCGTGATTTTTACATATTTCGTTTAAATTGGAACTTTGAGCACTTATAAAAAAAAATTGTGACTTACGATTTTAGATTTTTTTTTATCAGTTAAGGAACAACTTATAAGAAACCTTGTATTAAATTTTCAAGATTTTCTAGGCAGCCAAAAAAATTTTATCGTTATTTAAAAAAAAAAATACTTAAAAATATTGAAAATTTCAATTGTCTATAAATAGCTTCATAAAAGTCAAAATACTTTGAAAATTTAATGGTGTATAGAGAACGCTAATCTAAACATTTGGTGAAAATTTCAAGTATTTACATCGATTAGTTTTTGAGTTATAGCAAAATAAAAAATTTGATTATGTCAAAAACTGGTTTTGCGTAAAAACTCCCGTTTTTCCCAAATTTTTTTATGGTTTTTCCCGTCGCATTTAAAAAATATTGGAAATTTTTTACTTTTGACCCCCCAAAGTACCAAATAGATTCACTTTTCTTTCAGAAAAGTTGCTACATAAGACAATCGAAGCATTTTTACTGCCCCAAATCGTGTCGACAGACACAAAAAAAAAAAAAAAAACACACATCATTGTAAAATCAATACATTCTTCACTCCGTTCAGAATCTAATATAAACAAAAATGGTTGAGTGTATTTTTAATAATTTTATGTATTTGAACTACACGAATGTAGGTAAAACGTAATATTCTAAAAATATATGATTTGTACTCTTGAATGACTTGAAGCTCGTCAGTGATCCTAATAATACTTATATACCTATTAGATTCTGAACGGAGTGAAGAATGTATTGATTTTACAATGATGTGTGTTTTTTTTTTTTTTTTTTTTTTTTTTTTTTTCTGTGTCTGTCGACACGTTTTGGGGCAGTAAAAATGCTTCGATTGCCTTATGTAGCAACTTTTCTGAAAGGAAAGTGAATCTATTTGGTACTTTGGGGGGTCAAAAGTAAAAAATTTCCAATATTTTTTAAATGCGACGGGAAAAACCATAAAAAAATTTGGGAAAAACGGGAGTTTTTACGCAAAACCAGTTTTTGACATAGTCAAATTTTTTATTTTGCTATAACTCAAAAACTAATCGATGTAAATACTTGAAATTTTCACCAAATGTTAAGATTAGCGTTCTCTATACACCATTAAATTTTCAAAGTATTTTGACTTTTATTAAGCTATTTATAGACAATTGAAATTTTCAATATTTTTAAGTATTTTTTTTTTAAATAACGATAAAATTTTTTTGGCTGCCTAGAAAATCTTGAAAATTTAATACAAGGTTTCTTATAAGTTGTTCCTTAACTGATAAAAAAAAATCTAAAATCGTAAGTCACAAATTTTTTTTATAAGTGCTCAAAGTTACAATATATACGAAATATGTAAAAATCACGATAATTTGCAAGTTTTTTTGTAGTTAAAAATTCATAAAATTTTTTCTGTTCATACTTAAGGTTCAAAATTTTAACACGAGGTTATGTATAAGCTACTCTTCAAAAATCTTTAAAAAAATTTCTACCGGAATTAGAGGAAAAAATTTTATGACTGTTTGAAATTTAAATATTTACGAAATTGCAAAAAATAGCGATTTATTCTCAAACGATTTTAAATATTTTTTATAATTCAAAAAGTATAAGTCGCAGATTTTTGAAATTTCTACCAGCTGTTAAGATTGGTATTTCCTTTATGTCATATTTTTTTCAAAATATTATATTGATTTTTAAGCCACTTATAGGCATTTAAAATATTCGATTTTTTTACATTTTTTTTTTATAATCGGTGATAAAAAAAATTTGGCTCGTACAAAATACTTGAAAATTTAATAGAAGATTCCACAGAAGTAGTTCTTAAAGTCATTCAAAAATTATTAAAATCCATAGGCACAATTTTTTTTTATAAGCGTTTGAACAGCGAATATTGACAAAAAATTACATGTAAAATATAATATACTGTATAATATTCTAGACTGACAAAGATATCGGTTTTTTTTAAAATGCTCTAACTCAAAAATGAAAAACCGCAACAACTTGAAATTTTCACCAAATTTTTATATTGACGTTCTCTATACATGGTTAAGATTTCAAAGTATTTTGACATATTTTGACTTATTTATAGACAATTTAAATTTTCGATTTTTGTTAAATTTTTGTTTTTAAACATCTATAAAATTTAATTGATTGAGCGAAAACTCTTGAAAATTTTATACTAGGTTTGTAATAAGTTAAACTTATTGTAACTAAAAAATATCGGTGATCGGTTAACTTAATTTTTTTTTATAAGCCCTTAATTCTCAAATTTGTATAATATGTGTAAAAATCACTATAATTTGCAAGTTATTTTGTAGATAAAAATTCATAAAATTTTTTTTGTTCATACTTAAGGTTCAAAATTTTAACACTAGCTTATGTATGAGCTACTCTTCAAAAATCTTTAAAAAAATTTTTACCGGACTAAGAGGAAAAAATTGTATGACTGTTTGAAATTTAAATATTTACGAAATTGCATAAAATAGCGATTTATTCTCAGACGATTTTAAATATTTGTTATAATTCAAAAAGTATAAGTCGCAGATTTTTGAAATTTCTACCAGCTGTTAAGATTGGTATTTCCTTTATGTCATATTTTTTTCAAAATATTATATTGATTTTTAAGCCACTTATAGTCATTTAAAATATTCGATTTTTTTACATTTTATTTTTATAATCGGTGATAAAAAAAATTTGGCTTCTACAAAGTACTTGAAAATTTAATCGAAGATTCCACAGAAGTAGTTCTTAATGTCATTCAAAAATTATTAAAATCCATAGGCACAATTTTTTTTTATAAGCGTTTGAACATCGAATATTGACATAAAATTACATGTAAAATATAATATAATGTAGAATGTTCTAGACTGACAAATGATATCGGTTTTTTTAAAATGCCCTTACTCAAAAACGAAAAACCGCAACAACTTGAAATTATCATTAAATCTTTATATTGACGTTTTCTATACATGGTTAAAATTTCAAAGTATTTTGACATATTTTGACTTATTTATAGACAATTTAAATTTTCGGTTTTTCTAAATTTTTCGTTTAAAAATAAAATATACTTATATAATATTTATAAACAACATTGTATTATATTCTAGACTAACATATGAACTCCGTTCAGAATCGTTATTCGTATACAATGATATCTATCATTGCATTCAAATTTAACAAATCCATTATAATAATGACCTATCCTATAAGCGAGGTGCACTCCACCCCTAACTGTACAGCAGAGCGAGGCCCATCCGGTTCTTTTTTTTATTTGGTAATCACTTTTAATGAGTGTCCACCGAGGTCAGTTATGGAAATGTAATTAGTAATAAGTAATTTATTGTTTATATTTTCAATTTGAATTTTCAAAATAAGTAAAGTCGACCGTCGAACGTTTCGATATTTTTCTAATACGCGAAACGACCCATTCTCATGGTATTATTGTCGACTCGACATCGTATTTATCGGATGTCTGATACTACAGAGATCTTGAACTGTTGAGATGAATATTTATATAAAACAATTTTAGAAATGTGTATGAAATCAGTCACTTAATTCGATTTTCACTTTGTTTGTGGTCTAGTCGTTGTCTCTTTAGTAGCTTGAGGTGAAGATTTACGTGTCATGACTTTAATAAATTTATTTGAAATAAATCGAACCAAGAAATGTCCAAAAATCGATTAGTTTCAAATGAATTAATTTCGTGCTTACAATAGCCAATGTGCAACGTAAAAATAATATAATTATATTATTAATCAAATTAAACACCGACTTTTAATTCAACTTTGAACTTCATGTGATTTTTCTGATTTTTAGACGGAGCACGATTTCATGCGTACACCCTTTCGATGGGAATTAGTCCAGTATTATTATTTTTATTATTTATTTTTCCACGTGTTGAAACATACGTGGAACATCATAACACTAAAACAGTATTCAGTGACTGATTCATGATATATTTGTGCTGCAGGTATGACATTAGCCATTAGGGATGATTTGTGTCTAGAGAGAATACCCATCCGGATATCGGAACACCGGCCCGCAATCGTTGATTGCCTTCGCCCAAGGACGTTCTGATGGATAACGCTGTTGAAAAAATAGCAATACTAATGATGATGTCATATAGTCTATTCTGTAACAACATTCTTATTTAGCGTTTTTATTATTTATACACGAATATAGTCCGCCGTTTTGGGTAAAACTTATAGTGACAGAATGCAACCACACTTGTATTTGCCATAGACAAGTTAACCTTTTTTTTTCAAGGAAAACGCCGCCGCCTAAATAGATACTACGGAAATTCGTTTGTACAATGCATGAAGATCTTGTAAAAACGAGTTTTCATTTAGTACAGGTCGGTCAACATGTTTGAAACTGCAGGTACTTGTTTATTCCTATATACACTGCGTACACTGTGTAATATAATAATTTATACTTCACAAAATGTTCAAGTACGACTAGCTCTGAATAATTTCTGATACACAGTAAAGATATGTACACCAATGATGAAGGGAAGAGGTTATCAAATTTTTATTATAAATACTATATTATAGTATACGAAATACAAAACGATATTATTCTATATAAACCAAATCTTTATATTGACGTTTTCTATACATGGTTAAGTTTTCAAAGTATTTTGACATATTTTGACTTATTTATAGACAATTTAAATTTTCGATTTTTCTAAATTTTTCGTTTCAAAATAAAATATATTTATTACAATATTTATAAATATCATTGTATTATATTCTAAACAAACATATCATCTCCGTTCAGAATCGTTTTTCGTATACAATGATACCTATCATTGAATTCAAATTTAACAAATCCATTATAATGACTTATCCTATGAAGGTCGCACTTCACCCCCAAGTGTATAGCAGAGCGAGGCCCATCCGGTTCTTTTTTTATATTATATTACTATAAATATATGTTATTATGTGTACGTACGTCTCGAAAGTCATTTATGAAAAATGTTGTGGCCTTCTGCCTAAAAAGTTTGAAAACCTTTGCTGTATATAGTAATATACACAATAAATGTTATCTTCTTAAAACAAAAGGTATCAAGACCGATAAAAATGTGTGCTGCACCTGATCAGAAACTCTGCGTACGCCTATGACCCCGTGTACCAGTAATTGTTAACTTACAATACATTGGAAATATATAAATAAAAAAATATGATTATTTAGAATTCTTTGAAGGACTCTATGAATACTATAAATAATGTGTCTTACACATAATACACATGTTACGGATTTGCATGTAACGTGAAATAAACGGTGTTTATCCAAAGTATATATTCGTTTTTATAATGATTAAATAAGTAATTTTGTATTAAGCACTTTAATTTTTAATAAAATATTATTTGTACAGAATTAAAATGAGGTTAAAAGTGCGATTCCTTCGCACGCATCTAGAGACGCGCGGCCGACGCGGCGCGATTTGAATTTAAGCCGCGCGATCTAATATTGATTCCTATATAGGTATGTACGCGCCTGGAGACACGCGGCTGACACTACGAGAGTAGAATTACTCATTTACACACAATCATATCAAGTCCTCTGTTTGGAACGGTTGTACTTATATAGTTATATGTATGTGTTTTAAAATATTTAGTTTAACCATGTCGTTAGTAAAAAACCAAAAAATAATGTTAAGTCTACTTCTTCTACAACAAGTAGAAGAAGAACATAATATAAACTACGTCCTGAAAAAAAATAACAAAAACGAAGTCCATGAAATATATGTCGACAGGAAAATTGTAAAATCATCCTTGGAAAATGAAGAATTTAATATTTTTGACATTCGTTGTGCAATTGATGGATCAGGAATTATAAGTCAGCGTATTCGCTAATTAGTAACCGGTTGTTGCACATTTTCTTGATGAGTTTTGATTTAATCTTTGCTTATAATGTTTGAAGCGATTACACCAATATTTTCTGCATAAAAGAGATAGTAGATTTTTATTTGAAAAATCGATCTATTACACAGAAAAAAAACCGTATGAAATAAATAATCTAGTCACTAGTTTTTAGTAAATAATTTTAACTTTTTCTGAACCATATACGTGTAAATATTTCAGACAATATACACTCTCTTTTTTCCAGATGAATATTTATATTTTATTTAGATTACAAAAAATAGTCCGCAAAAACACTTGGTTTTTTTTATAGAAATAAATATTGGATACGATAATATAGTAATTAATCATTAAAACTAAATCATCTTCTAGAATATATATTTATATCTAACTACTGTCTAAAACTGTAGATTAAATTCTTGGTTAGTAATTACCCTCCTTTTTTATTTATTAAATTAAGTAAGAGTGATTACGAAAATAAATGTTAAAGGGCAAAAAGGAAAGAAGAAGACCAAACAATATGATTGGATACGATTGAGAATGATATGAGGACTATTGGTGTGTACCTACGTAAGAAGTGTAGAAAATTGAGACATTTGGTTTAGGATAAAAGTGGCCGACCCCAAATAGTTGGAAGAAAAAGAAGATAAAAGTAAGGTTTTAATATTCGAGGTCATTAGCCAACAATTTTTGGAAAGTAATCTTAAAAATAATGTAGGTATTGAACATTTGGGAATGTTGGTTATATAATTTGTCTTAAATTAACTTTGCAAAACCAATGTCTGTGAATAACTTGAATATGTTTCTCAAGTTTTTCACTCCAAGTTCTTATTTCATCGTGGGTGGATTTTCTAGAATTTGTTTGAAGCTACTAAACTTAGGGCATTGTAGTACACTGTGTTTTTTTGTAATTTAATTGTTACAGAATTCACAGGTTGAATAATCTTTTTGGTCATAAGATATTAAACAAGAGTGATATAAACGAGTTCTTGAAATAATTACTTCTTCGTGTCTCGTTGTGGGAGAGACGATTTTCATAGCGTGACTGATATTTTGATTTTTTTAAGTGATATCATTGATTATAAATACTATAGTACTAAATAGTACTAAATAGTATTTATAATCAATGGTGATATGTAATCGTTGTCTTATCTCATATGTCTTGCCAGAATTTGTTTGTTATATAATTCATTATTTTGTATGGGTCCTGAAATGTTATTTTATTAATTATTACTAAGGCTCGGATATTTATGCACTTAAAACTATTGTAATATGCATGCATTTACGCACTAAAAAATTGCGAAATATGCAAATTAAGTTTGCGCTAAAAATAATAAAATATGCATTTTTAGCCAATAAAAACACCAAAATATGCACAAAAAAATGTATTTTAATTCTATAAATATTTAACTTTCATTAGTAATTATTTAAATAACTTACATGATAATTAAAAAATAATTAATTTTATTACATTATTAAATTATCAGCGTTAACTGTGATACAATAGTCTTTTTTAATTTGATCAAACTTGTAGCTGCGTCTGTTATCGGAAAGTAAATTTTTGTAACGTGAAAAACTTCGTTCTACATCTACAAACGTTATTGGAGCATACTTGAAGAATGCAAGATCCTCAACCTTTAAATCTTGTTCTATTCCTTCCATAGTATCAATTTCACCAGAATGTATTTTAGAAATCTGTACCAAAGTTTTAAACCCAGCATTCTTTTCAATTACGTTCTGAAATTTGTCGTAAATTTTTTTCCCACTTTTCCATTAGCCATTTTGAGGGTTTCTCTAGTATTATTGACAACATTAATTGATTCAAACAAAGTTAATCCAGATTATTTATCCAGATTTAGTTATGTTGACTGGTAAACAATTAAAGTTGGACTGAATGAATGTTAAGTTCGGGCCTAAATTTGGTTCAGCCACATTCAAAAAAATACTACTTGTAACATCGACAAACGTGTTTTGTAGATAATTGACAAATTTTACCTTCCGATCAAACCCCTGTACCCTCCACAAGTACTTGCACATTTGATAAATCGATTAATTATAAAAAAAAAGATAATTATACTTATGATGATAATCATTTAATAAATATTAATGCAGTGGATACTACTTTTGATTTAAATAAATCTATTAATCATCTTTATAAATCAGCTATTGAATTTATTATGAACTTACACAACAATAATAATTTTACATTCAAAGACATATTACTAATTCAAACTGGCCTTAAAGATAAGTTATTAAAACCGCTAGCTGTAATACATAAAAAAATAGTGGAGTGTAAAATTAAAGATCCTTTAGTAAAGGGTAAATTTAATCAATTTTCTTCTGTTTTGTCTGATCCGTTTAAACATTGTAGTAGTGAATATAGTCTAATCAAATGGTTAAAACAAAATGATTATATTGAAAATGTAAAACAATTTACTATAAATAATCAAATTAATATCGTCCAACATGATGGATATGCTAGGTATGACGAATCATTAACTAAAGGAGTTTTGTTACCTCTTAGGTTCCAATTTCGAAAGTTTTTAGAGTTTGGTGATAATTTTAAAAATATGTATGATAAATTAAAAAATTACAATCAAAATAACGATAACACAATATAATTTTATTCAATGTGATGTTTGGAAACAAAAAATAAATTCTTTTGAAGGAAAAATTGTATTTCAATTTTTTCTTTACGCAGATGATATTGAAATTAATAACCCTTTGGGTTCTCATTCAAATTATCAGTCAATCACTGCAATCTATTACAATTTTCCTTTAAATAAAAATAATTCTGCTTTATGTAATATATTTGTTGCTTCTTTAGTTAAATCGGTGGATTTCAAGGAATTTGGTAATAACTTATGTTTGGTAAATCTAATAAATGAAATTAATTTTCTTGAAACAGAAGGTATAATAGTAAAAACTCCATATGGTGATATACAAATATATTTTGTCTTAGGATTAGTGTTGGGTGACAATTTGGGAGTAAACACTCTTCTAGAGTTCAGTAAGTCATTTTCTGCTAACTACTTCTGTCGTTTCTGCAAGGCTCATAAGTCAATTACAAAACACATGTCTGTAGAAGATAGAAGTTTAATTCGTACAGTTGATAATTATTCAGTAGATGTGTTGACAAATAACTTTAAAGAAACTGGGATATATCAAGAATCTATTCTTAATAGGATAAAAAGTTTTCATGTAATCAATAATTATTGTGTTGATATTATGCATGATTTGTTTGAAGGAGTTTGCCATTATAATATGTGCCATATAATTAAATATTATACAGAAACAGTACAGTTATTTTCTTTAGAAATCCTAAATATTAGAAAGGCTACATATAACTATGGGTCTTTAGAAGTAGGAAACTTTTCGCCACTGATTTTAGATTCTCACATCCAACATTTTCGTTTGAAAATGTCTGCAAAAGAAATGTGGACATTTGTACATTTTTTTTCATTGATGGTGGGAGATTTGATACCTTATGATGATGAAGTTTGGACATTTTTTACTAATTTTTTAAAAATAATTGATATCTTATTATCATGTACATTCACTGAAAGTGCTATTGTTTCACTTCAACATTTAATTAAAGAACATAATGAAAATTTTGTTCTTCTGTTTAATGATTCGTTAAAACCTAAACACCATTTCCTTGTACACTATCCCTCAATTATAAGACAATCAGGTCCTCCACGACATTTCTGGTGTTTTCGATTTGAAGCAAAACATAGAGAGTTGAAAAGTTATGCGCGAGTAACTTCCTCTCGAAAGAATATAATACTTTCTATATCTAAAAAATGTCAGCTTAAGTTTTCTAATTTTTTAATAAACCCATTCAATTCTGTCATAATTTGTGAAAATAAACATAAAAAAATTCCTGATGAAGCTATTGAACAGAAAATTTATCAAATTATTAATTTAAGACCAACTGATTATTCTATGTATAGTGAAGTTCAGTATGAAGGCACTACTTATAAAACAAAATTGTATTTAAGTAGATTTATAAATAATGTTATGTTCATGTTTGAAATAAAAGCAGTTCTTATTACAAATAATAACCAAATATTAATATTAGCAAAGCAAATTATTTTTAACTATTTTTCTACACATTACCAAGCTTATGAAGTACCAGAAAAATTTAATTTAGTTGATGATTCTGTATTAGTTAATATTAATGAATTTAGTGAACCCCCCATTAATATTACTAAAACATCTACATTTAAAACGTTTATACGCTTAAAAGAATTTTTTTAATTTGTTTGTAAAAAGGGCCTAAATAACATGTACCTACTGTACTTGTTATTTAATATAGTTAATAATTATTATTATACCTAGTATTTTTTTTTATCTCTAAATGTATATATAGATTAATAGATCAATATTGTAAAAATAATATTATATGATGGACCTTAATGATGTTTTAAAAAATATTTTCAATAACTCTGCTGATGACTTAACTTTAACCAACCTTGAGAACATAAATGTATTTTATGAATCTATTGAAAATCAATCAGAAATACAGGTAAGGAATTTAATAAGATATATTTTTAAACTACTTACATAAAATTATAGATTTTTATAGGCTGATGTTGATTTAACTGAACATAGTATTCTATCAAATAAAGATACTTATGATACAAATTTGCACTCCCTCGATGAACTATTAAAAAGTTGGAACTTGGAATGTATTCTTCAAGTATGCCTTGGTAGATATTTTAAAATTATTAATTTATTAATAGTTTAACTTTGCAGAAAAAAAGTATATAATATGACCATCTCATACGTTAACTTAATATTTAAATAAGTTCTAATAATTTGTATTTCATTTTTTATGTTGTAGATGCGCATATTTATGTTGAAACCCTAAAGTATATAAAACCTAGGCACATAGATAAACTTTTATTGAATCATCCTATTGGAATATTGATTAAATTTGAAAATCATGTAGAAACATGGCAAAGGTCATTACAAAAAAAAACCAACAAGTCAATTAGACAGTGCTTTAGTTTCTGAAGTTCAGAATCTACAAACATTTGAAAAGTTAAAACCAACCAATTCTAATCCAAAAATGTATGATGTTCATGTACATACCATTTTAGCCAATTCTTCCAAAGGAAAATTGTTAATTGATTATTACAACACTAACTTGGAATTAAATAATACCATTAGAGGAACCTTAGTTGACCTCATAATCCACGATATTATTTCAAATAATATACCAATGTCAATTAGTCTAGCTGAAAGTGTTGCTGAACAGATAGCTTTTATGTTTCCTTCAGAAATTAAGGCAAGTGTAAAAATATAACAAACTATTTTTATTTATATATTTTTTTAAATAACTTATTATTTTTATAATAGGATATTTACTTCATGCGTCATGGGAATAATAAAGCACCACGAGGAAAATTGTATGCTAAATTTTATAATTGTATGCGTGCACTTAAAACCAGTGGGCTAAAAACAAATGCCATTAAATCTAATAATTCTGCCTGTAATGAAAAGTTCACGAAAAGAAATGATTCATTTGGTAAAATAACCTACATTAAACTGTTTGTAAAATAACAGGAAATATTAAATTACATATGAATAAATATTTTGATTACTTAATCTTTATTTTTTTTTAATTTATTTGTTTAATAGTAATAGAAACGGACATCGGTTATTTGTTGGACATAATAAAATATGATACTGAAATTTCATTTCCAAATTTATTAACTCATTGGTCTGCCACTATGCAGTACAGGTTGAATAAAATAAAAGAAGCGAATTCAACGGTAGAAATATTAGAGGAATGGAAAAATTATTCTATGCCATTAGGTTATAAACTTGTGAGTTAGAAATATTTATTAAACATATTTAAATTTTTAAAATATGTTGTGTTTTATGAATTAGGTTGATATTAATTTCAACGGGTTGTATCAGTCGTTAATTATTCCAGATTTATGTGAAGAATTTACAAAATCGTACAATAATATTCTACAGATAGTAGAACAATATATAAAAGATAAAGATGGTAAATTGTTACTTCAAGAACTCAAAACAACAAATGATATTACACAAAGTAATATTAACACTCAATTTTATTATATTATTCTAAAAATTAATTCAAACTGTTAATCATTATTTAGATGGTAAAGACTGTACACTTTTTCATCTACTAAGTTCATTGTTTGTACCCACATCACGTAAAGTTACAAAAGATGACAGTGGAAAGAACAATGTGACAAAATACTCTATAAAGGATTCACAAAAGAGTTTTATTAATTTTCATACTTCAATCAGTGAATCTGAGAACTATTTATTAGGTTTAAAAAATAAAAATTTACCAATACAGCCTTTTATCATAGTAATTGGTACACCACTAAAACCCAATCAAATTTTAATCTACTTTGATTCAATAAAATATAAAGTTTTTAATATTGCCCGTGCAATTGATATATGTTTTACAATTTTTCATTTGTTTAACTTGCAATATCCTTTGCAATCATGTGCAGCTTGGATGTTCATACAAAAATATTTTTATAATATATCTACTAAATATGATATACCACACCAATTAGTAACTCAAGTGTTGCATTGTTTAAATAAAATAAAATAATAAATTCAATCATATAATTTATTAAATCTAATAGGTATATTAAAGTAATTTTATCTATGATTATATTAAAAATTTAAAGTTAATTAATACAATTTATGTTTCTTTATTATACTAAAGTATTATATTGTTTTGTTGTATTTACTATTTTGATTTAAATCTATGTATTATATTAGTTCGATTATTATATTAGATGTATTATATTAGTTAGGTAATAAATATTTTTATCTATAATTTTATTTAAAATGCATTTTATTTAGGTGCATAATACCTATCTAAAGTATTATATTATATTGTTTATATATATATTTTTTTTTATGAAATTTCTTAAGATTTTTCATCTTAAAACATCTTCAATGTTTTTTTTTTTTTAAGTTTTGAAATATTATAATTATCAGTATTTGGAAAACGATAAATGTATATTACTATATTATAATAAATAATTTTACATTAATATGTTAACACATTTACTGGTTACCTATCTATGAAAATATCCTGGTTTCATCTCAAATCCAATATGTAATATGATGAATTGATTAAATACGTACAGCCAATTTTTTAGAGTGAAAATATTTGTTAAATTTATAAAAAAAATTATATAGCCTAAATAATATTAATTATTAATTAATAATGTATTTTCTTAAGATGAAAAAATATTTATCAATATTTTAAATTAAAATCATTGATGTAATAAATAATTTATTAAATTGATAAAAAAAAATTTAAAGCTAATGATTTACACATTATAAATTAATAATGCTTTTTCTTATGATGATAAAATATTTATCAAATAAATAAAGTTAGTTTTATTGAAGTAATAAATAATTTATTAAATTAATACAAATTCTATAAACAATTTTTCAATTAATTCAACTGACAAATTTTTATTTATCAATTTGATAAAATGTTTATGGGATCACTATTAATGATATTTTTGTCAAATTAATCTATATTTTTATTATATTGATCGTTATTTTTGGTTGAGTGTATGTGAAGTTATTACTTCATTAGATGTCTAGTCTTTTAGTTCGTTGCTAGTTATACCAATGTGTAAATGGACCCATACAAATTTGATTTCTTTATTTGTGTATGATAAAAATTTTTGAATAGCTTGAATGATTTCGTTTTTGGAATAAGGAATTTTTAGAGTAATGAGTGCACTAAGAGAGTCACTTATAATGAGTATTTATTCAGACACCAAGTTAACCACGTGTAACATTTCTTTTTCTATGGTTTGGCTTTCGGCCGAAAAAAATGCTAGTTTTAGGAGTTTTGAATAATGAGATTTTATTATTTTCAACAATGGTAAATTAAGTTAGGGCTTGAAACCGGTAATGAATACCGATTTTGAATACCGGTTAAAACCGATATCGAAATCAAAACCGAAAACGAAATCGAAAAAATTAAATACCGATATCCGAAACTGAAATCGAAATCAGAAAAAATAGATACCGATATCCGAAACCGAAATTGAAAAAAGTGAATACCGTTATTCAAAACCGAAATCGAAATCGGAAAAAATAAATACTGGTACAGAAACCGAAATTGAAATCGAAAAAAAAAATTTCGGTTTCAAGCCCTGAATTAAGTACAATTAGGAGATTTACATGGGACTGTAAAGATTTAAATAGGTTTAGGACATTTTTTTCTTCAATTATTTTTGTTAACCCATATAGCAGAGAAATATTAGATGTATATTTCTCGTATATCCATTCTGAAATATGTATATCTGTATAACATCTAAAACAAGGCTCTAGAAAATTTTTTGATATATAAGAGATATACATTATATGTCTTATGAACGGTAAATGATAATCCCTTGGATATCTTATTTTAAATATCAGATTATCAATGTACAAAGAATATCCTCTAAATATGTTTGAATATCTGATAAATATTCAAAAAATATTGATTGGTTATCAAAATTGCAACATCTATAATGCATATATCCAATATATATACCTACAAAGATGTTCATTAAACATTTTATTGTTTATATTCTATATATATTGCTTATATATATATTATTAGAATACTATATTTGGATAATAGTGAAATTATGAAAAGCATTTTTATGGTGAATATAATTAAATATTTATTTCTTTAAAATAATAATAACAAAGGTATAAATATTAAACAAAACATAACAAGTTTTTATACAAAATAATAATAAAAACTTATTTTCTCATAATATGAATTTTAAAAGAATACAAATTTACCAATAAGTAATGTAAACAATATATTTTTGACTTGGTCAATAAAAAGATTAAATTTTATAAAATTAAAACAAAACAATAGTTATATAAAATAATAATATAAGGTATAGGTATATATGTAACAAATATATTTGTATTTTAACTGCTGTATAAATAATACAATATATATATCAACATGTATAAAACAACTGAAGCAACATTAATAATAAATAACTAAATAACAATACAATCAAAAAGTAGTGAACACTTAATATTATTTTTCCTCAGTAATTCGTCCTTTAGCACTGGTTAACCATTTAGCGATTGAAGTTATAATTTCATCATCGTTAGCAGTATTAAATTTTGACTTTTTTACAGCTTCTATATTTTATCAACACATTTATACATAGTATATTGATACATATTATGTTTATATTTAAAAAGTTCTTTTTTAAAGTTGTAATTTACCATTTTTAACCAAGTTATACAATAAATACTACAAATATATAATTGGCAGACATTTATTTAACTATTACTATCATTATAAATATTTTGTGTTAAATATCATGTTTTATATTTAAATTATTATGTTGAAAAAATAAATCAAAAAATGGTAAATTCTAAAAAAAAAAAAAATAGCAACGAAATATTATATTTTTGGAAAAGAACCACTTTTTTAAGTTTCAATAACACAATAATAAGAATTAAACATAAATTATTCAAATGTTAATAGAATAAGAACTTTTAATATTTATTTAGCAACATAAATTATGATCTTACCAAATATTAATTTGTTGATAGCTAACAATGAAAAATTGTTTTTGTTTCTTAAGCCATAGTAAGTATATTGCATTAATAATTTGTCATCAAAAACTTTTTTCATGATTTTATAAATCAAATTTTTTAAAGACTTCCCACCAATTCTGGCTAGTTCACATATCTTAAAAAATATTTATGAATAATTACATTGTGCAATTAAGTTAATAGAAATCACATACAACTTGTTTTTTAAAATTTAGGTCAGTTCGAATTTTTTCTTCTAAATTATTCAGTCCTTCGTCATCTGAAATTGGCCAATTAGATATGAAATAATCAACTTCATTATCTTGTATACTTGAAGATAGGATATTTGATGATGAATTTATATCTAATAACATTTGTTCAATACTCAGCTGTTTGTCACTAATCCTTGTAACCTCCATTTTTAAATATGCCAAATAATTTAAGACAGTTTTTTCAAAACCTATTAAAAAAATTAAGTATACTAATAATGAAATTGTATTAAAATAGATGTATAAAAAAACTAATTTAATGGTTATTAAATTGTCTATTAATACTAATATTGGAATAAACGCTTACCTGCAGTATAGTTTGAGGGAGAGCTTACAGGCTGTAATGGCTTTAAATTATGAAACGGAGGAGTAGTAATTAAATTTTGTTCATGATGTGTGTTATGTAGTTGAACAATATCATTAACATATTTTAAACCTATGGATTACAAAAATGATTTATATAGAGATAGATTAATTTATTTTATAATTAAATTATTGAAAGTTGGGGACAATTAAATACAAACAATTATTAGTTTTACAAAATGATGAATTATTTTACCTGCAGTTAACCTTTCATTTCGTAATCTTCTACGCTTGGTTGACGTACTAGAATTATTTTCTCGAAACATGATATGGTTACCATAAAATATTAGTGATAATTTGTTTAAATAAATAAAATATATAAAACTAGCAACCTTTTAAAATAAATATGTGATGAAAATTGGTACTTATCTGTTTTAATACTTACTTAAAAACCGTGAAGCGTAGTAAACAAAATCAAGCAGATTTCTGACAAACGGCAGTTAGGCATCAAAAACTCAAATCATGAGACACTAAATTATAATATGGTCCACGATCAATGAAGATATAAAATAAATTGATTATATTGTGAACACGTGTGATGTTAGGTAAACGGTGTACAATACTCTAATATCAAATAAACTAAAAGTTTGAAAAAAAATGATAACTTATAATAACTCATGGATCATGGATAATGGAACAATAGTAACGTTCTTATTATAGAATACGTTCATATCCCCACTCGATTTTTCGTTGGTGGCATGGCCAACGATTTTATTGCGACCGATTGCTGATTACGGTATAATAGCTATGACCAAAATAGAAATATATAATTCCCGAAAAACATTATTACCAGTACAGTCATAATCGATTCTATAAAAACATAAATAGTCCGGGAGAGGGACTGTAATATTATATATAAACGGAAAAAGCATTTCATAATATTATTAATTATTATTGACAACTTTACTGAGCTCTAGTATAGAGTTCAATTCGATAAATGTCGCCAAAAAAAAGTCGTGCCATCATAAAAAAGCGTGCCCGATTAGGTAAAACATGTCTGAAAACCAGAACTAATATAATACTTAAACATTTTCACACTAAAAAAGCAGGAAATAAGTATAAGTAAATAAGTAAATAAAATTCCATCACTGACCTACTGGATAACCAGGCCCGGCTTTAGGGGTAAGTAGTGTAGACCCACGCCTAGGGCATCACTTTAGTAAAAGGGCGGAATTTTCAAAACACTAATAATTTTATTAGAGGCGGAAAAATATGATTTTGACTATAGTGCACTATTTTCGCTTGAGCCGACCCTGTGCATAGGCGTAATCTGGGGGGGCATGAGGGGGCAACTGCCCCTCCAGGTATTTTATTGAGGGGCAATAGTATCGTTTTGCCCCCTTTAAAATGTATAGTTCAATTTCTATTTTATCATAGAAAAATAAAACAGCATAATTGTATAATAATTAATAATACATTTATTGTTTTGAGTGCCTCAGTTTATTATTTATTGACATCATTATAAATCGAGTGTCCACATATCGTAATACGAGGAATTACAGAGCGATGACAATGAGGACGGGATGTTACCACAATAGCACAATACGAGCTAAGATTATTATCGTATTTATTTTTACCACTTACAAGTGTAAAAGCTCATGGTACTAGAGTTATTAACTGACTACGATCAAATTATATTATTATTATTATTATTATTATTATTATTATTATTATACTACACGATCATTTTAAGTTGTCGAAAATTGCAACATTTTAAACATAAATAACTACCATTTCAGCTGTTTAATAAAAAAATGGATATGGCATGCCCTAGATAATATTTTTATCTATATTTTTGAAAATTTGGTGTTTTTCTCTAAAATCACTCTAAACCTTTGTTTTGGCCATTTTTCGTAAACATGTTTTTTGTTATCGAATTAAATTTTTTGAAAAATATGTGGACGTACCTGGTTATTGTACCAGGGCAGGGGCCTTCAATTATTTATTAATAATTATTATATATATTAATATATATAATAATTAATATATATATATATATAATATTATTAATATTGAGTAGCGTATATTGCAGAAGTATACAATATTAAATATACAGTTGATATTGAACTTCTTACAACCTATAGATATATCTAATTTGTCGCATTATTGATAATTATTGATAGATATTCATTATACATATTATAAATATTTAAATACAAATATCAATAATTAGATAATATGAGTATAATTATTAATAAATATCCTATATATGTTAAACTATTGATAACGTATAAATATCTATTTTCATATATTTAAACTAAGATATTTGAAATATATCTCGATGATATTCGTATTACAATATTTGTTTTTAATTATTGCAACTTTATCATATGAATATACCATTTTAAACATCCAAAATTGTATATGATTCCGATATATATTAAATATCAAAGTCTACAAATTGTTATATGGGAAGTTACTTATTCTTCTTAATGTTGGGAAAAGATTTTCATATATTTCAAGTAACTCCATGTTTTATATTCTATACATATTACACACAAGGTTAAAAAAACGTGAAACCATGTAACAGACAAAATATAATAAACTAGCTGATCCCGTGCACTTCGTTGCTCGTTAAATATACCAACTCTATATGACTCTAACTTTGTTCAACTCGTTATTTAATATTCGGTGGATGATGTTCTAGATTTATCTTAAGTTTTCTCTCCGGAATAAAAATTCTGATTCACAGCAGTATATTATCAGGTAGGCAATCTACCTGCGGTAGATCGCGGACCTAGTGCTGTTTGTACGTACCTTAGTGTATGATTTAAATCTAATAAAGTAACAAAGTTATACCAAGTTTGACATAATACGGTGGATTAATATAATCAATTAATACATAATCCTAACCTAACCTTAACGTACTAAAATCCGTAGTATAGAATTGTATTGTTGACCATTTGTATTAGTATTACGAACTATTTCTGTTGCTCCGAACGATGTCATTTGAAAACATGAATTGAATGTTCTAATTGACTTCAGGAACACGTTAGAATCTGGATCTGTACCGATAAGTAAACCGTTCAATGGTTCAGGTGGTGTTTCAATTTCAGGTAATTGCATCTTTCCTGACGCACAACACATCCAGACTGGCTCATTTTTGAATTTGAGAGCATAGCAGTGCGGGCATTCCTTGTCCATAGTACAAATTACTACTTTTGAATGAGCATAATATTCAATACTGAAATGCTAGACGCAGGAATGAATCAGATATAAATGTTCGATGTACCTGTTGGAGTAGTTGGTCATTTGCTCTGCGTGAGTCAACTACGAATCATTCGCACTATCGGATTGGCATTGTTCATCTGTTATTTGCGCTCTTCTATTTCTCATGTTTGTAGCTGCATTTGTTTTACGACAAAAATTGGCTGTCTGGCGTCTTCTTGGCATTTTTAATGACACGAACAAATAGAAAATATTCAAAGTACTTATTTATGTTTTTTTTTTTTGGTTACCTTGCAACGTCGGGTAATTCATTATATTAACCACTAATAAATAAATATTATTCTCAAATCTTATAACCCCCATAGCAACCATTTATAAACAAAAACAAAAATTTCTATCGTAAATCTCAAAATTCCTGTTTGACCACCTCCCGGGGGTGGAATTAGGTCCATATATAAACCCTATAAACCCGCTCCACGACATTCTCTATCATTTAAAAAAAAAAATCAAGATAATCGGCCCAGCCATTCTCAACTGATGCAATTTCGAATTTTGTGTCTCCATTTTTATACATATAGATATATAAAATAAAAATAGTTTATAATATAAAAATATAATAAATTTAATAAATAATATTATTTATTAAAATATGAGACCAATAAAGCACGGTAGATTACAAATAAGAATAAATAAATAAATAAATTATTGTGATAATTACTCTAAATATTTTCTATGCTACAACTCGAAGTATTATTTTTAAATTATGATTTTTTTGTTTATAAATACTACTACATTTTGATTTTACGTACGGATGTATATTAATAATATAATACAATTATAATAGTATAGTTTTATACTGTGTAAAATAATAATAATTATCTGTTTATATTTTTAAATTAATAGTATTTAATTGGGTTTATGTAAATTATGTTATATTTATAATATTTAAATTATTATACATATTCCTGGTAAACAAAGATAAAAAAAATTATAATAATGATTATTCCGATCATCATTATAAAAAAGTAAAAAAATAGGTTCTAATTAGTACCTTAGAGATTAATTAATTAAATTATTTTTTTTTTAATTTTTCGACAATATTCCAAATAATTGAGAAAACAGAAAAAAATTACAAGAAATTTCAGTTTTAATCGAGGTTCGAATTTGCATCACTAATAGTTTCCTAATATTTTGTCACGCACTATTTATTTATTTTTGTATCCATTTATATATTTTAGATTAGAAAGATATCCATTTTTAAAAATATAAACTGATTGACCTGATCTCTTTCACTCAAAATCAGTTTTATTGAGAACAATGATACATTAGATTCGAATTTTAGGGACCAATACAGTTGTATAATTCACCCAATTACTATAGACCTAGGAGTTTTGCCCATTTATAATTTTTTTTTTTGTGCACAAGATTATAATCAAAAATACTACTTCATCAATTATAACTTTAGGAGGTTTTTGATAGAAAATATTTTTTAGTTGTTATTGTACAATTTCTCAATTGTTTTCTTATTAATACGAAAAACTGACGAAAAATCCCAACAAAAATACCGATAATCATAAAATATCAGAAAATAGTTTCCTATTATATTATATTATATTGTATTATACATACAATTTGTATTAAAAAATAAATAAATATTAAATCCAATAGTTACATAAAATGGCTTCGACTATTATTGAAATATTTGAATAAATGTTAAATAGATTAGACAATTTTATGAGTGTCAAGCACCCGTGGTTTCTTTTCTTTAACATTTACAAATGTTGCAATATTTACAACTATTGCCTAAATATTTAAATATTTAAAATAAATATTTAAATAAATATTTCTGAACAATTTTTCTATCATTTCAAAATGTTTTAAAATGTAAAAATCAAAATGTTGTATACAATACCTGTAGTTTTTATTTATTCAACAGATGAAAGTAGAATACATTTTTATTTTGAAATTATCGGAACAAATCTATTAGTTTTATATTTTTAGTAGTTAAGTACAAACACTATTATTTTTTCTAAAACACTTTTTATTTTGGGTGTGCGTGGGAGGGAGAAGTCTGTATCCTCCTTAGTACCATTGTTAATCTCTCTATACTTTATTATATGTAGACTACATAAAATATATTTACTAATATCCAATGGAAAAAGATCCATATGTAGTTGTAGAACTTATCAGCACTACTCTCAAACACTTCATAGCAGAGAGTCGGCAACAAGGACGTAGCTTAGAGGGGTCATCCGGTCACAACCTTCTCCTTGGATTTTGAACATTCTTAAATATGATAAAATAAAATTCTCAAAATGTATTATTGTAAATTTTCATCAAAGTTTTGTTAGCGACATTATCTTATCGCTACGGGGCAACACTGTCGCGTAGCCTACCGAACTGGTCGCAACCGGACGTTTCTTTCTGTTTTTGCCGCGAACGCCGGGCACGACATGTGTGTCCGCGGACGAACTGCCGTTTTTGCCGTTTAAATTTGATCAACTATAATTATACTATATTCCTGACTTCTAGTTTATGTTCTTTTTTTACCTGGTTCTATCAGTTTCATTAAAGAATTACATGAATTAATAACCATAATAATACAAAACTTCAATAATATATTAAAATTTGATGTAAAATAAATAAAAACCGGATGGGCCTCGCTCTGCTGTACAGTAGGGGGTGGAGTGCACCTCGTTTATAGGATAGGTTATTATTACAATGGATTTGTTAAATTTGAATGCAATGATAGATATCATTGTGTACGAATAACGATTCTGAACAGAGTTAATATGTTTGTCTAGGATATAATACATTGTTATTTATAAATATTGTAAAAAGTATATTTTACTTTGAAACGATAAATATATTTTTCAATTAGGATGGGTTGGCAGTTGCATACAGCGATAATTTGAGTGAAACGATTTCCAAAATTTTTTAGTTACGATAAGTTTAACTTATTATAAACCTTGTATTAAATTTTCAAGAGTTTTCGGTCTGCCAATTAAATTTTATAGATGTTTAAAAACAAACATTTTACAAAAATCGAAATTTAAACTGTCTATAAATATAATTTACTGTCAATATTGTCAAAATATGTCAAAATACTTTGAAAACTTAACCATGTATAGAGAACGCCAATATAAAGATTTGGTAATATATATATAATAATAATAAATAAAGATAAAAAATAAATATTAGTAAATTTGAAGGACCTTTTTTTTTTTTTTTGCTTTCTCCTATAAACTGCGGCTTAAAAGTGGCCCGCTGGTTACTTTGAGTTGCCCATCCCTGCATTATATTACATTTTACATGTAATTTTATGTCAATATTCGCTGTTCAAACGCTTATAAAAAAAATTGTGCCCATGGATTTTAATAATTTTTTAATGAAATTAAGAACTACTTCTGTGGAATCTTCTATTAAATTTTCAAGTATTTTTTACGAGCCAAATTTTTTTATCACCGATTATAAAAATAAAATGTAAAAAAATCCAATATTTTAAATGCCTATAAATGGCTTAAAAATCAATATAATATTTTAAAAAAAATATGACATAAAGGAAATGCCAAACTTAAAAGCTGGTAGAAATTTCAAAAATCTGCGACTTATACTTTTTGAATTAAAACAAATATTTAAAATCGTTTGAGAATAAATCCCTATTTTGTAAATATTGAATAAAATATTTCATAAACAGTCATAAAATTTTTTCTCTAAGTCCGGTAGAAATTTTTTTAAAGATTTTTGAAGAGTAGCTT